>JASDQU010737777.1:11985-23756 GCA_032191745.1 Picea mariana | reverse complement strand
ATCATTTAAATAATCTTCTTTGATTTTGTCACTTCACTTTATTATTTAAATAATCCTTCTTGACTTTGTCACTTTACTTTATCATTTAAATAATAATTTCTTCTTTGCAAGCTCTTTGACTTCTTTGACCTTTTGGGGCTTCAAGCCAACATATGAGGGTCCTCCAACTTCATAACGCCATAACTCTCAAACCGTGAGGAGTTATGTGACGTTCTACATACCACAAGAAATGGCATGACATGTACTATCCATATAGAATAGTATTACCTTCATATATATTAAAACTCATACCATTATACAGGAAACAACCTTGGGTCCATTACCCAAACCTTTATGCTACCAGAATTCGCTACCGAACTTTCTTCAAGGGTTGACATCAATGACAACCAACCTTAATCAACAATCTACCCCTTTGGCATTGATGGTAACACTCTGATGCAATATTAAAATTATGTCATGCAATACTGAAGTTATATCACTCATGCTCCCCTTGGAAACATGCCTCTATCCTCTGCATCTTTGTGACCATTGCTCCCCCTGGAACCATGCCTCTGTCATCTGCATCTGATGAATCTTTCCCCCTTTGTCATCAATGGCAAATGTATCTTTCCATCCGGGGTTGCTCCCCCTGACTGAACTGTCCTCTTTATGGTGCTTCCTCGTGGACATCTAAGGCATATATTATAAGCATTCAAAAGCATTCATTTTGGAGTAGAAATAACTCCGAGTCTCTAGCGAAGATACTCAAAGGCTTCTCGTGGAAGTGGTTTTATAAAGATGTTTTCCACTTGTTCTTTTGTGCCCACATACTCAACTCTGATGTTCTTTTCTGCAACCTGTTCCCATAGAAAGTGATACTTGATTGGAATGCGCTTCGTCTTGGAGTTAATCACCGGGTTCTTTGAGATACTGATGGCGCTTGTATTATCACAATAGATTGGAATGGGCTCATCATACTCAACCTGTATATCTGTCAAAGTTTGTTTCATCCAAAGAACTCGTGTACAACATGCTACTGCTGCAATATACTCTGCCTCGGCTGTAGATAAAGATACTAATGATTGTTTCTTGCTTAGCCATGATACTAAACACTCACCAAAGTAGAAAACTGCTCCACTGGTGCTTCGTCGGTCATCAATACAACCTACCCAATCTGCATCTGTGTAGGCAATAAGAGATGGATCCTTTCCTTTTGGATACCATAATCCAAACTCTTCTGTTTCTTTGAGATATTTGAAATTTCTCTTCACTACTATTACATGTGATTCCTTTGGTGCTTCTTGAAATCATGCCACCTGTCCAACTGCCTGCATTACATCTGGTCTGGATGCTGTCACATATAGTAGACTGCCAATCATTGACCTGTATTGCCTCTAATTTCTAGACTTTGAATCATCATCTTTGCTTAACTCGCAATTGCTTTGCATGGGAGTGATAACTGGTTTGCAATATTCCATTCCGAACCTCTTTAGCATTTCTCTGATATACTTGGTTTGAGAAATAAACATTCCTTGGTTGCTTTGACATATCTGAAGTCCTAGAAAGAAGGACAGTTCTCTAAGTAATGACATTTCAAATTCATTCTGCATATCCTTTGCAAATTTCTGGCTTAACCTGTCATCATCACTACCAAAAATAATATCATCAACATAAACTTCAATTAATAAAATATTACCTTGACTTACCTTGATGTAGAGGTTGCTGTTTGCACTTCCTTTTCTGAACCCTGCCTACTGTAAATATTTATCTAGTCTAGAGTACCATGCTCTAGGAGCCTCTTTTAGACCATACAAGGCCTTCTTTAATTTGCACACATAGTCTGCATTCTCTGACAACTGAAATCCTTCTGGTTGTTCAATGTAGACTTCTTCTTCAAGTTCCCGATTCAGAAAAGCTGATTTTACGTCCATCTGATACACTTTATTATTTTTGGAGCATGCATAAGCTAAAAGAAATCAGATTGCTTCCATTCTGGCAACTGGGGAAAATGTCTCTTCAAAGTCAACTCCTTCAACCTGTGCATATCCTTTACAAACCAATCTAGCTTTGTTCCTTGTAACCTGTCCATCTTTGTTCAATTTATTCTTGTATACCCACTTTGTGTCGATCACATTCTTATCCTTTGGTCTTGGAACGAATTCCCAAGTGTCATTTTTCTCTATTTGATCCAATTCTTCATCCATGGCCTTGTTCCAAAATTCATCGTTGCCGGCCTCTTCAAAATAGGAGTGCTAGGTGTGTTTGTTCTGGTGAACAGATTCTTCTTCTAGTCTCAACTCATGCGTCTTTGTTTCCGATAATCTGATCTGAAGGATGATTCTTCTGTACTCGTCTGCTAGGTGTCTTTGGAAGCACTTGCTGAACTTGCTCTTCTCCTTTTGTCAGATTCTCTTCATCTTCCTCTTATACTTCCTTTTCATCTTCTGCTTCTTCTTCGAAAACTTGTTCCATTGATTCATTTTCTTCTTCCTTTGATTCTGGTCTGCCTGTTTCATCAATTGTTACGTTGATTCTTTCTACAACTTTGTAGATTGTAACACTTGTATGCTTTCCTTGTACTTGACTAACCAACAAGTACTCCTTTTTCCACACGAGATTCAAACTTTCCCATTTTTCCATCTTGTCTTTTGATGTAGCATTTGCTTCCAAAAAATTTGAAGTGCTTGACATTTGCTGATCTTCCTTTCCATATCTCGTAGGGAGTTTTGTCAGTGTTGTTTATGAGTATTACTCTGTTTTGAATGTGAACTGTTGTATGCACTTCCTGTGTGCAAAATATATCTGTCAATTTGGAATCCATTAGCATTGTTCGAACCATTTCCTGTACCGTCCTGTTCTTTTTTTCTACAACTCCATTATGTTGAGGTGTCCTAGCAACGAATAATTGCCTTTTTATTCCACGACTACTGCAGTAGTCCATAAATTACTTTTAAGTGAACTCTCATCCATTATCAGATCTCAGGCATTTGATTTTTGAATCCATTTCATTTTCAACCATTTCTTTGTAGATCTTGAAGTTTTCAAAATCTTCTGACTTATTCTTGAGAAAGAAAACTGTAGTCATTCTTGTATAATCATCAACTAATAACACAAAATAATTTCTCACCTTTTAAACCCTTTGTTGCAGTTGGTCCAACTAGATCAGTATGCACAATTTCCAGTGGTCTTGTCGTTGAATATTCCTTTGATTTGAACCTGGTCTTTGTTTGCTTTCCTTGTTGACAATGCTTGCATAAAGTGTTGGTTGGTTTCGTGATCTGGGGCATTTCTCTGTCTGCTTCTCTTCTGTTGACTTTGACAAGGTTATCAAAATGTATGCGACCCATTCTTCTGTGCCATATCCAACTTTCATCTTCCTTTCCTAGACATCACTTTTCATTTCCAATTTCACTTAATACATATATGTTTCTTGAAGTTTTCACAGCTGTAGCAATCAATTTTCCTGAACCTTCTTTTCTTATCTCACATTTTTGTGAATCGAAAGTAACTTTATGACCTTGGTCACACATTTGACTCACACTTAGAAGATTATGTTTCATATCTTCTACTAGTAGAATATTTTCTGCCTTGGTATTCTTGTTTCCAATTTTGACAGTGCCTTTTCCAATGATTTTAGCTGAATCATCATTTCCGAAGGAGACTGATCCATCTCTTTCCTTTCTTAATGTAAGTAACCTGTCTCTATCACTTGTCATATGTCTTGAACAACCACTGTCAACATACCAACCACGTCTCTTCTGCTTAGCTTGTAGAGCGAGTGTGCATTCTTCATTGCTATACTGATCCTGCTTTCTTATCCATGTCCTTTTCCGAGGTTCTTGCCTGTGACTGTTGTTATTCTATTGCGGTTCTCTAGGAGGGACTGTCATTCTGCAATCTTTGGCCATGTGTCCAAAATTGTTACATTTGTAACATTCCACTTTAGTGTTCAAAGATTCAAACCTGTTGTAACTTCTTCTCTGTGTTTCACTAGGCCTTCCTGGATAACCCCTTTGTCTATGAATTTCAAAGTTGTTTGTGTTCCTATTGTTAGCTCTGCAATTCACTGCTTTATGTCCAAAATTATTACATGCATAACATAAACTAAAAAAGATAGTTTGATACCTGGGAGTTGAAGATCTTCTAAAAGGAGGTACTCTCATAAATTCTTCTTCTTCCGGAGACCTATCTGTCGGTTGTTAATTGTCCCTATAATCTTCCTATCCCCCTTGATTGTTTCTGCATAGATTTTTGGATATGTTTCTTGCTTTGTTGTTTTGGAGCTTGATCCTTTTTCTGTCTGACTGTATCCAAGTTCGGACTTGTCATGATGAGATTTTTTACTATAGATAATGTCATCCAAAACTTTTAACTGTTCTACATATTTTTCTTTTGAAGATCCTTTCTTAATGTGACAATTTGTGCTTCCAAATTTCCAATGATTTTGTCTTTTTCTTCTAGCTGTTCTTTGAGTGCTTCTTCAATTTTTTTATCTTCTTCTATTTGAACCTTCAAATTTGTGATCATTTTTTCTAGTTCTTGAGTGTCTTCTTTCTTGTCTAGTTTTGCTTGTAGTTTCTTGTTTTTCTTCTTTTCTGTTCTGATAAATTCTATGACACACATTAATTCCTCTCGGTAGTCAACTTTTGCCTCTTCAATTTATTCTTCAACTTCTTCATATTCTTCTTCGGCTTTTTCATATTCTTCTTCAGAGTCTTCTTTATTAGAGTCTTCTACTACCATGAATAGAAATCTTGCTGTCTCACTGTCACTAACTTCATCTTCATCTGATGATGAGATGTCTTCTTTGGTGCATAAGCTTTTCTTGAAAACTTTCTTTGTGGTTCTTTTGCCTTTATAAGTTTGTTTGCCTTTTGAGTAACCTTCATCATTTCTCTTTTTCTTATAAGGACATTTGTTAGCAAAATGACCAATACCATCACAATTAAAACAAATTAAATGAAGCTTACATCTATACCTACTGTCGGTTCCCTTGTTCAGTCTTTTGACAAAGTTGGCTAGTTTTTCATCATCTTCCGAGACGTCACTGCTGCTACTATGTTCTTCTTTTTTCCTTCCCTTTTGTTTTGAATTTTTGGATGCTTTGAAGGCTGCTTCATTTATATCTGGATTTTCCTGTTCAGTTCTCATTTCATATGTTGTGAAAATTCCATGTAATTCGTCCATGATTATTGAGTATAGATATGATCTTTCTTATAGTGCTAATATCTTATCGTCAAATCTCATAGGAAGAGATCTTAGTACTTTTTGAACAATTACATATTATTTGATTTCTTCTCCCAATCCTATGATTACATTTAATGTTTCATCAACTCATAAAAAGTAAGCTGCAATATTCTCATCTTCCTTCATCTTAAGTTGTTCGAACAAACCTTTGTAAGTTTGAAGCTTTGCTGCTTTGACTTTTGAATCTCCTTCATAAATATTTTGAAGTTTGTCCCAAATCTCTTTACCGGATTTACAATGTGCAACTTTGGTGAATATAGTTTCACTAAGACCATTCATAAGTGCCTTTTTGGCTTTGGAATTATTCTGATTGAGTTTCATTGCTTTGTCATTTGTTGGCGAAATTGCTAGCGCTGTGTATCCATCTACAATTGATTTCCAAATTTCAAATCCCTGTGCCTGTATATATGTTTTCATCCATATGCTCCAAAATGCATACTTCTGTCCATTGGACTCTGATATTCCATTTTTATATAAGTTTTTGTTCTCCATGATCTACCTTTCAGTGGTTAAACTATTTTCTAAAGGAACCTGCTCTGATACCAATTGTTGTATTACTGAGAGGTGGGGTGAATCAGTAATAGAGCAATTTAATCATTTTTAACCATATAATCCAAGTGTTATATCAATGTAGCATTATCATCCAATAACTGTAGAGTAAATAAACAATGAACAAAAGAACAATCATACACATATACAGTACACCGGTGTTTTACGTGGAAACCCAAAGCGAGAGAAAACCACATAATGTTTTTTCTTATATGTCTTGAATAATTACATTCATTAGAAGCACCAACTTCCTTTGTTTTCCAGATGCAACTGGAAGGAGGCTCCAACCACCTTGTTTCCTAGGCTACAACCTGAAGGAAGCTCCAACTCCCCAATTCTCTGGCTACAACCAGAAGGAGGCTACAACCCCCTATGTTCTCCGACTACAAGCGGAGGGTGGCTACAACCACCTATCCTTACCCCGTCCAACCACCTTGAAGTAGAAGTAGAATGATGGAACCACTGTCACACTATCACTATGAGATATACCACTGTAAATTTGTACCAATAAACCTTAACCATGTATCAACCATGCATCAACCTGTACCTCAACCTGTACCATAAACAAGTGCATCAACCATGCACCAACCTGTACCAAACAACCTATAATCAACTTGTACCATAAACAAGCGCATCCAACCATGTACCAAGTATGTACCAATCATGTGTCAACTACTAATCAACTATGAGTCATCAATATGTACCAACATCATCAACTATACACCTCATGTATGTGCCAACTCATCAACTACTTGTCTCAACCATGTACTCAACATGTACCTCAACCAATAGCCCTCATCAATATCATCATTAAAATATGATTTGTAACTATGTAATAGACCTGGTGTATATGATCACATACCTGCAAACCTTCCTTAACTTTAACAACAAGAGACTAACATTTTCATCAAACTTTTCTTTAGTCTCACATGACTAGTTTTGCACGTAATATTTGTTGAATCGATCTGAAAATGTTACACAACATACTACAGAATGTACTATAACCAACTCATTTTGTCTTACTAAATTTGGATCTGTTATGAAGAAGTTATGACGTTTTTACCCAAAACACCTGTTTTAGACTAGTTTCAGGACTAGCCACAAACCCTATTTTCCACGCAGTGTAACTCCAAAAATACAACGAACCACAAGATGAAGTTTTTTATCACAGATACTTGTATATGTTTCCTCATTGGCCTATCAATCTCACGGTCTGAATCATTCTAGAAAAAAATTTATTGCGAAAATGGTGAGATGACCTGTAAATAACATACCTTAGAAAATTTCATCAAAAGAATTTATCCTCCCTTGAATTCCGGCCCTCTTTTCTTCACCTTCCCTCTAAAATTTGGATTAGATATCCTTTGGTTACCTCAGTCATCTATAGATATTCAATATGCTCAATTGTAATGTAAAATGAGAGAGCCTTACCTCTTATTTAAACTCTCCATCTTCTAGGTCACTTAACCCATTTCT
Source organism: Picea mariana (assembly GCA_032191745.1). Classification (NCBI taxonomy): domain Eukaryota; kingdom Viridiplantae; phylum Streptophyta; class Pinopsida; order Pinales; family Pinaceae; genus Picea; species Picea mariana. The sequence continues at coordinate 16,505 of JASDQU010737777.1, read as the reverse complement.
AGGTCACTTAACCTATTTTCCTCATTTTTAGGGTTAACCACTTTCCATAATTAGAAAATTCTCCATTACTTTATCATTTAAATATTCCTCCTTGACTTTGTCACCTCACTTTATCATTTAAATAATCTTCTTTGATTTTGTCACTTCACTTTATTATTTAAATAATCCTTCTTGAATTTGTTACTTTACTTTATCATTTAAATAATAATTTCTTCTTTGCAAGCTCTTTGACTTCTTTGACCTTTTGGGGCTTCAAGCCAACATATGAGGGTCCTCCAACTTCGTAAGGCCATAAGTCTCAAACCGTGAGGGGTTATGTGATGTTCAACATACCACTAGAAATGGCATGACATGTACTATCCATATAGAATATTATTACCTTCAAATATATTAAAACTCATACTATTATACATGAAACGACCTTGGGTCCATTACCCAAACCTTTGTGCTATCGGAATTCACTACCAGCCTTTCTTCAAGGGTTGACATCAATGACAACCAACCTTAATCAACAAAATCTACAGAGTATCTTTTTATTTCCTCAAGTACTGGAAGAAGTGAGTAAGCACTCAGAATGTGTGTGCCTTTCATAACTTCTATTGCAAACATAAAATCTCCAAAAATGTTCAGTTGCCTGATGTTTTTTTCAAGGGCCAGAAGTAGCAGAAGGTAGAGGGCCAGAAGCCAACTATAGTTGTTTGTTGCTTTGCCCAATCTAGCGAAGAAGGTAAGGGAATCGTTGTCTGAAAAGTGTAATCCCCCCCCTACACCTCTCGTGGAGGGAGTGCCTTGAGAAACCCCATCAAAGACGGACCATGGGATGGCTTTGTTTATTTCTGGTAGTTGTGAAACTCTCGACTTGGTGGAGATAATGTTTTTTTGTGGAAAAGCAAAAAAAAATTTGAGACAAAAGATGGCAGTGTGGGAAGTAGATCCAAGTCTGTCTTCAAAAATATCATGGTTGCATGCTAGCCAAATTCCCCAACAAACAATTAGGGGGATATCTTTGAAATTTTTATTTTGTTGATCTGCTAGCCAATTATGAAGTGCCTCAGAGATGTGTGTCCCATTCCAGCTTAGCGTAGGTCTCACAGATAGACAAATTTCCATCCACACCATCTTTGTAAATGAACAATGTAAGAAGAGGTGGGTACTTGTCTCTTATTCAGATTTGCAAAGGGCACATCTGTTGGGACCTGTAAATGTTCATTTATGAAGGTTTTCTTAGGTTGGAGCCTTATTTTGAAGGATAATCCACATAAATAGTTTCGATTTAGGTGGGTTGTTTAACTTCCAGAGAGACTTGCCCCACCATGGGGGAGGATTCGAGTTTGCAACTCGAAATTGGGCCAGGTATCTGAGTCTGAGGGAATAGTTCCTCCAACACTGAAAGACCAGATTAATTGGTCTTCTTGGTCAGAGAGGTGAGCAAGAGAGATGTTTAAAGTGTGGGTATATTCGGTCCAAACAGTGATCATTTCGTCCTCCAAGCTCAATTCCTCCCCAGATAGCCATCCTGTAGTTCTAGTGATATAGTCTATGTGACCTACCCGATTTAAGAAGAAAAATCCCCTTTGGTTGATAGAGTGGATGAGGGCCTATGGAAACAAGTGTTTGTTAGCACAACCTACCCAAGGGTCTTTGCTGATCAGAATGTTGGATCCATTACCAACTTCCAAATGAGCCAATATCCAATGATAGGGAAATAATTTATGATGTCTTTCCAGATGATGGTTCCTTTCTGATAGGATTTATTTGTGGAGCGAATCCAATCTATTAGAGATATTGAAGGGAGGTATATTTCCTTGATAATTTTATGCCATAGTCTTGTTCCCTCTAGTAGACTCCAGATATTTTTAGCTGGCAAGGCTTTAGAAAAAATTGTGATGTCTTTGAGGCCACATCCTCCATTTTCCTTTGGTTTTGAGATGATTATTTTTTTATGTTAGGACCAAGGGTCTAGACTTGTCCTTACCCACCCATAGAAATCAGAGAACCATTTTATTTATTCAGTGCAATACTCATTTTGGGACCTAAGCTAGTGAAGTCTAATAGACCCGAATTACTTCAATGACTGATTTAAGAAGGACTAATCTTCTAGCTCTTGATAACCACCAATTACACCATGAATGAATCATTTTTTCCACTTTTAATAGAATCCATGACCAATTAGTCATTTTATACCCAATTTCCTTAATGGTGAAACTCAAATATTTACGGCCATCCAATGGATTTTTGATCTAATTTTCAAGAAGTGTCGAGGCCAAGATTTTTTCCTGGTCATTTAGACCCCATGCCAGAAGAGATGATTGTAGGAGTGGAACGAAGTAATTAACATGATGAATACAATAAACACATATATATGGAGAACAACACAAATATCCAGTGAACAAGGTCTTCTATTGAATAAATGAAATAGGATGAAACTGTAAAACTACAGAACTAAAACAACTTGCTCGAATGGTGGTAGCTATCTCTGAGAAGAGATGTGGCTTCTATGCACATACATCTGAGAAGAATGATTACAATGAGGTTCCAGAGGCCTTTTTAACATTACTCATGAATTCCAAAACCCTAGAAATCCAAAAACCTAACCCTAGGAGATGAAACACCAACAATTACGTGGGCCCCTATGGGTAAGTTGGTACCTCAACTTCCCAGGGTCGTAACTTTTGCATACAACCTCCGTTTTAGGCGCGTGATAGCCTGTTGGAAAGGTATTTTCGAGAACTATGCATTACATAATCAAACTCTAACTTTGTCTACAGTTTGACTACGGCAAGCAAAAAAAAACACTGTTTAGGGCCCCAAAATGGCCCTGAAAGTACATAAAGATGTGCTGACATGAAAACATACAAAATAAGCCAGTTGGATTAGGTGGGAGGCCACCAGTATCAACCTGGAAGATGTGTAGGGATTAAGATAGCCCCAGAAGTGTAGAACCCACAATTACAAATAAGTACAAAAGAACGTGCTAAATTTAAAACTGTCAAGATGAGCCAGTTGGAATAGGTGGGTGGCCACCAATATCCACCTGGATCATTCCTCCCCCCTTAGGAAGTAATGGTCTCCATTGCATTGATTTCCCCCATCAGGTGAGGAAACTTCTGCTGAATTTGGCCCCGAGTCATCCACTTTCCTTGGTGTAGGAGTTGCCCTGCCTTGACAACCTAATAAAGCTGGATCCTCTGCTGGCAAGTTCCCTTGAACTGTGTGTCCAATATCTGATTAGTGGATGCCTTTTCCATGCAGTCAGGGTTGAGCTCTGTTGGTGTCAGTTGTTCTACGATCTCTAAGGTGTCCAATAATGGTGGAAAATATGGCCGAAGGAGGTCCACATTGAACACTGGGTGCAATCCAAGGAAGGGTGGAGTGTTGAGCTCAAAAGCATTGCTACCCACAACCTTGGTGATAGTGTAAGGACCATAGTGAAGTGGGTGGAGCTTCCGATGGGGCCCTATAAGATGCTCTTTATGAAAATGTAACCAGAACTTGTCTCCAACTTGAAACTTGTGCGATACCCTCTATTGATCATGGCGCTGCTTGTACTTAGCATTGGATTTTTGCAAAATCTCATGGACTTGTTGGCGGATGTGATGAATCCGCTCAATGAATTTGGTGGCTTTGTGGGTCTCAAACTGAACATGGGAAGATTCTATCTGTGTGGTTGCAAGAGGTAGTGCAAAATTAATGGGACCCAAGGGTTGGAATCCTAGCCCCACCTGAAATGGGCTATGTTTGGTGGAGCTATGGAGAGCCCTGTTGTAACTGTGTTGAACATAGGGGAGATTCTGATCTCATGTACGTGAATGCTTAGATTTGTACATGTGTAGGATGCGCACAATCTTTTGATTGATGACCTTTGTTTGGCCGTTTGTTTGGGGGTGGAAAGCAGTGGATTTAGTGAGCTTGGTGTCAAATAATGACCAGAGACTCGACCAAAATGTGTTGAGGAACCTGCTATCCCAGTCAGAGATGATGGTCCATGGAATCCCAAAATGGACCCACACTCATTCGAAGAAGCGCTTGGCAGTATCTACAACTATGATGTTCTTCTTGCATGTCGTGAGGATGGTCATATTCGAAAACCGATCACTGACCACAACTACACAATCATTGCCTTGCTTGGTGGATGAAAGGCCAGACATGTAATCCATCGAGACACATTCCCAAGGCTTCTCGGGAGTAGGAAGAGGGGTGTATAAGCCTTGCTTCTTGATGGCTAGCTTGGAAATGACACAGACAGTGCAAGATCTGATATACTTGTAGACGTCCTGTCAAAGTTTTGGCCAATAAAAATGTTTTTGTAGAACGATCACAATTTTCTCCACGCCAAAATGTTCTGCCATCCGACTATAGTGGGATTCCCAAATCAGCTTTGCACACTTGCTTGCAGGAACACAGAGATGGCCTAGATGGCATAAAATTCTGTCCTGAATGTGAAAATCTGTGACATTCGTGCCTGTACCCAAGAGATGATAAGTGATGGCGAAGTCCAGATCCCGCTGATAAAGTTGGGG
>JASDQU010737777.1:0-11965 GCA_032191745.1 Picea mariana | reverse complement strand
GTGAGGATGGTCATATTCGAAAACCGATCACTGACCACAACTACACAATCATTGCCTTGCTTGGTGGATGAAAGGCCAGACATGTAATCCATCGAGACACATTCCCAAGGCTTCTCGGGAGTAGGAAGAGGGGTGTATAAGCCTTGCTTCTTGATGGCTAGCTTGGAAATGACATAGACAGTGCAAGATCTGATATACTTGTAGACGTCCTGTCAAAGTTTTGGCCAATAAAAATGTTTTTGTAGAACGATCACAATTTTCTCCACGCCAAAATGTTCAACCATCCGACTATAGTGGGATTCCCAAATCAGCTTTGCACACTTGCTTGCAGGAACACAGAGATGGCCTAGATGGCATAAAATTCTGTCCTGAATGTGAAAATCTGTGACATTCGTGCCTGTACCCAAGAGATGATAAGTGATGGCGAAGTCCAGATCCCGCTGATAAAGTTGGGGCCACTCAGATGCATCATGTCCACATGAATGGAGCACAGTGGTGAGTGCAACCACGGGAGGTCAAATGAGGCAGTCAACGACATGATTTGCGCTCCTTGTCTTATACTTGATGTTGAGATGGAACTGCTGCAGGTAGGTGGATCACTTCTGATGGTGGTCATTCTGCAACTTCCCGTGTGTCTGTATGAATTGTAGAGGCTTGTGATCAGTGTGGATGATAGTCTCCTTTCCTAGAATGTAATGTTTCCATTGACGACATGCTTGTACAATGGAATACATTTACTTTTCATATGTGGGGTATTTCTGGACAATATCTGAGAGTGTCTCACTATGGTATACCATCGGATGACCATGCTGAGTGAGAATTGTGCCTACAACATACTTAGATGCATCACTCTCAATATCGAACGATTGTTGCAGATCGGGAAAGGAGAGTACTGGAGTTGAGCACAAGCGATGCTTCATATAATAAAATGATCATTTTTGTTCCTTCCCCATGCAAACTTTTCCCTACCACTGCCCTTGGTCACTTAACTGAGGGCCCATGCAATATGGGCGAATCCCAACATGAACCGTCACTAGAAGTTGGCTAGTCCCAAGAAGATCCGAAGCTCAGTTAGTGTGTTTGGGGCTGTCCAGTCACGTATGACTTGGATCTTAGTTGGATCAACATGTATCCCATTCTCATAAAAAATGTAGCCCAAGTATTGGACCCTGTTCATGCCAAAGGAGCATTTTTCCAAGTTGCCATATAGCTTGTGTTGCCACAGAGTGCTCATAACCTGCAAAATATGCCACATGTGCTCCTCCTAAGTCTTGTTGAATACGAGGATGTCATCCAAATATACCACCACAAAAGAGTTGGTAAAGGGTCTCAATACATCATCCATCAACATCATGAAAGTGGTTGGTGCATTTGTTAAGCCAAAGGGCATGACCAACCATTCAAAGAGAACTTCTTTATATTTGAAAGTTGTCTTCCATACATTAGTTGGTTCAATGGGAACTTGGTGGTAGCCAGACTTCAGGTCAATATTGTTGAAAAACTTTTCCCCATTGAGTTGGTCAAGAAGGTCATCAATTCTAGGAATTGGGTACCAGTTCCTGACTATGATTTTGTTTAATGCTCTGTAATCAATGCAGAGTCGTCGGGTCATGTCCTTCTTCTGCACCAGTACAATTGGGCTTCTACAAGGGGAGGATCTAGGTCTGATGTGCCCCTTTTGAAGAAGATCTTGGATCTGACGCTTGATTTCTTCATTTTCCATCAGCGAGAGATGATGTACTGGTCCATTAGCTAGAGGTGCACCAGGGGTTAGGTCAATTAGATGCTTGACTTGGCAGTGTGTTGGTACCCCAGTGGGTGAGGAGAAGATGTCTCTGCACTCTTCCACGATCCCGTCCACTTGCTTCTACTACAAAGAGAGGCTATGTTTAGAGGCCACATATGTGGTGGTAACCTTCTTCTTACTGTGACCACGAATCACAAAGAATACGAACTTCCCAGTCTGTGAAATGACCTTACTGCATTGCTTAATGAAGATTAAAGAAATAGTGGTAGGCGGTGCTACCTCTGGTATCCTGTACAATTGTCTACCCAAATTAATAATGACACTACGGGGTCTAAACTCATACACAACATGACACTTCCACAAATATGGTTGTCCTAAAAGAACATCACAAACTTCAAGGGGAGAAATATCACACAATACCTCGTCTTTGAAAGGCTTGAAGCCGTAGGGCAGACGACACTGTTGGCTGACACGAAGATCTCTTCCTTGGTGAAGCCAGCTGATGGTGTAGGGTTGCGGGTGCAGTGTCATTGGCAGGTCCATCTTTTTGATGACCTCTTCTGAGATCAGGTTATTTTGACTACCGCTATCGACAATGAAATGAAGCAGAGACCCCTTTACCCACATTTGTGAGTGAATGAGGCATTCCCCTTCCCCTGGTTCGCTTGGCTATAATTTGGTGGTAACGAAAGTGGCACTGGGTTCAACATCGATAATCCACTTCCCTCCTTTTAGATTTGATTCAGAGTCAGAATCGACCTCTAACTCGAAAGCCTTCAGCTTGGCCACGAGTGACTGCTTGGAGTGACATTCTTCGGTGTTGTGCCAAGGGATTTTATGGTATTCACACCAGTTTCCCATGTCCTTATTTGTCTTCTCATTGCCCTTCTTGTGTTGCGGATTGGATTGATTGTCCTAAGTGTGGCCATATTTTCTTTGTCCTTTGTTCTGTGGGTTGGGGCCGCCTTTTCCCTTCTTCGACTGTGAGGAGTTTGCAGATCCAATTTATCGCCTCTTCTTCTTAAATTTCTGCTCGATCTTGACAACATATCTATAAGTCGTACCGAATGAGGTGATTTCCAGAAACTCCATTTCTGTTTGAATGTATCTATGCAAAAATACGTAGTATTTGAGCACTAGATGTCGCTCAGAGTATTTGATACCCAATTTGTTGCACAGGGTATGGAAAATATTGGTGAAATCTGGTATTGTCTGGTCTCTCCCGACGCAGGGTGGTCCATCTGGTATACTGGTCCTCGTAGCTTCCAACAGGGTAGTACTATTCTTTAATGGCATCCCAAAAGGAATCCCATATAGGGGCAACTGAAAATGTTGCAGATTCCTCTATGGTCCTTTGCTCAGAGTAAGTATCCCACCTGTCCTTAACATGGGGGACGACCTTGAGGAGTGCGAAAGTAATATTTTCCCTATCGGAAAAATTGTGGACCAAAAATACCCTTCGAGAAGATTCAACCATTTATCTACAACATCTGCATCTATGAGTCCTTCAAATAATGGAATATCAAAATTTACCTGTACCTTGAAGGGGGTTGCATGGTCGCTTGATGAAGATGCTTCTCTTGTGGGCGGCCGTCGAAGGATCTGTGTAAAGTTTTCCATCATTTCGTTTCTTTGTCGTGCAAGGGATTCCTCGAGCAAAATTGTAAAAGGATATCCTACTCCATCATATTTCTTTTTGTCCCCTATGGGTTATTTTCAGGCTAAGCGCGACCGATCTTGTAAAGGCTATATTGGTTCGAGTCCCAACTTCTTGTACCCATATCTTGTCGGGGACATGGACAAAGAAAAATAAATGAAGAAAAGACCGATATGATACCAATGCTTTGAATTTAGGAGTGGAACGAACTGATTAACATGCCGAATACAATAAACACAGAGATATGGAGAACAACACAGATATCCAGTGAACAATATCTTCTATTTAATAAATGAAATAGGATGAAACTGTAAAACTGCAGAATTGAAACAACTTGCTCGAATGGTGGTAGTCATCTTTGAGAAGAGATGTGGCTGCTATGCACATTCGTCCGAGTAGAATTATTACAATGAGGCTCCAGAGGTTTTTTAAAATTACTCGTGAATTTCAAAACCCTAGACATAAAAAAACCTAACCCTAGGAGATGAAATACCAAAGTTATGTGGGCCCCTATGGGTAAGTTGGTACCTCAACTTCTTGGGGTCGTAAAATTTGCATACAACCTCCATTTTACGCACGTTATATCTCGTTGGAAAGGTCTTTTTTAGAACTTTGCATTATGCCATCAAAATATGACTCCGTCTATAATTTGATTGTGGCGAGCCAAAAAAAAATTGTTTCAGGCCCCAAAACGACCTTGGAAGTACATAAAGATGTGCTGACATGAAAACATACAAAATAAGCCAATTGGATTAGGTGGGAGGCCACCAGTATCCACCTGGAAGATGTGTAGGGCTTCAGACAACCCCAAAAGTGTAGAACCCACAATTACAAAGAAGTACAGAAGAACGCGTTGAACTAAAAATTGTTAAGAGGATCTAGTTGGAATAGGTGGGTGGCCACCAATATCCACCTAGATCAATGATTTCCCCATATTTATTTTCATCCCTATTGAAAGACAAAAATAGTGTAGATTGCTTTTTACGATTTCAAATTACAGTTGTTTACCTTCACAAAAGATGGGGATATCATCTACAAAGAGGAGATGTGTGAGATTACATGATGTTGATATTTCTATGCCTTTGAATTGACCCTATGATACTACATTTGTAATGAGTTAGCTTAAAATTTCTTCCACTAGAATAAAGAGAAGAGGGGAGAGGGCGAAGCCTTTCCTTAGCCCTATTTATACCTTGAAGAAGGGGGTCGCAAAGCCATTGATGAGGATGGAAAAAGATGTGTTGGATATGCAATTGAGGATCCAAGTGACAAAAGAGTGGGAGAAGCCTAGGTGTATGAGAAGAAATATGATGTAGAGCTAGATGACTCAATCAAAGGATTTTGCTAGATCCACTTTATAAACAATTTCCCTTTGTTTTATAGTGTGGATTGAGTGTAACGCTTCCTAAGAAAGCCCTATAGCTCGATGGATCTGTCTACCTTGAAGAAAACCAAATTGTTCTATAGATATATTGCCAGAAATAATATCCTTTAATCAGACTGCAATGATCTTTGATATGATTTTGTATATGTTGTTGCAGAGGGAGATAGGGTGAAAATGGTTGAAGGCTTGGGGCCAATTGCCGATTTTGGAATGAGGGCTATAAAGGTAGAATTGAAAGGGCAAACATTTTTACTATGGATCAAGAGTATTCAATAATTTTGAGAAGGTCATCTCCTAAGATATCAAAGGTGCCAGCATAGAATTCAGCCGGGAAACCATCTAGTCCAGGGATTTTTTCCTTTTGGAAATCGTGTGATCTTTTGAAGCTCCTCTTTGGAAACTTCTACCATTAATCGGTCATTCTGTTCTTGATCCACAAAGATAGGAAAGAGGCTTGAAACCATTAGAATTGAGTCAATAGTAGATGTGTGATATGCTTTGAATTTGTTCCTAAAGTGTGATATGCCTTCATCTGCCAATTCCTCAAATTTTATGGCCATCGATCCATCCCTTTGGATTGACCAGAGTGTGTTTTTGGATTTTCTGCCATTTGCAAAGTGGTGGAAAAAAATTGTGTTTTCATCTCCATCTTGGATCCAGAGTGTTATGATCTTTAGACACTATTCCTTTTCTCTGGATAAAAGGATACTATTTTTCTACTTTTCCAGTTGGAGAATCTTGGCTTTTTGTTCCTCACTGAAAGTGTGTTCTACTTCTTATTCCATTCAGGCCTGAAGTTGTTGTTCAATATCAAGTAGAGCCCAATTTTCCTTTTGTTTCAGTTCTTTGTGACAGGCTATAGAATCCTTTTTTACTCTCTTTAGATTTGCCAAAAATTATAAGGTGGGGGGACCTAGGTTGAGAGGCATTGAATGACTTCCAAATATCCCTGATAAGGTCTAAATAGCTTTGATCTTCCAACCACGTAGAGTTGAATTTGAAAGGGCTATGGGGATTCTTTGGATTAGGAGAAAATTCAAAAATAATGGGGGAGTGATCAGAAATTACACTAGAAGAGACCCATTGGTGAAATCAAAAGTTTTTTTGAATGAAAGATTTAGAGATGAGAAAATAGTCTAGGCATTTGGAAATTTGGGTGTCTCCAGAACACATGTTGCGTCAAGTGGGAGTATATCTATTTGGTTGGATTTCAAGTAACTTCGAGTCTTCTATAAATTTAATGAAGAAATCAACAAGTGGATCGAATTGTGCTGAAGAACCCTAAATCTCATTTGAGCCCACAATGAATTTTAGATCCCCCCCAATGATTATGTTCCTGAAGGAAAGAAGAGGAGAGTGAAATCTTCTGTATTATAAATCCTTTGTGTCCGAGTATGGTCCATAAATATTGATACAAAGAAAAGAGAGATTGTGGGATGGAGAGAAGAAAATAGTGCCCAAAACTGCTAGCAAGGCCCACAAATTTGTGAGTTATAGAGAGTTATTCCTCCATCTAGTAACTAAGCCCCCTGATCTTCCATTTGCATCTAGGGATTGAAAAGTCTAATCTGCAAAGGAGGAAGATAGTAATTTTATGGCAGAGTCACCTTCTATCATTGTTTACTGAAGCAATAATATACTAGCGTTGTGTAAATGAACTAGTCTACTCAGCGCCAATCTTTTTTAGGGGTTGGGAAACACTTGGAAATTGTGTGAGATTATGGTCATTGGGGCCCTGCATTGGGGGCCAATGCTCTAAGATCCCCATAGAGAGATTTCTGTTTCCCATATCAAAATTTAGAGTGAGCTTGTTTCTGAGCCTGAGATATGTATGACTTCTTTCCTCTTTGCTGGTTTTTTTTATTTAGATCATCAAAACTACCCAAGGCCCCCAAAATTCTAGGGATAGCCTCCTTTGCTTGGTGAGATGAAAATTGCAGATTATATTTTGAAGGAGAATAGGAGGAAGTGCAAGAGGGAGGGGGGTTTGAGTGGGCTGGGGGGAGAACATGAGGGAAAGGGGGTTCGAGGAAAAAATAAGGGGCTAGAGGGATAAGTGGATCCGAATCGGGTTTGGAGATACCAGAGAGACCAAATAGAAAAGAAATGTCCAAGGGATATTAAAATTTAGAGGACACATGAACAATTTTCTTTCTACCACCAAAAAACGAAATTGAAGGAGAAAGTGGAGAGGGAACACTTGTGACCATACTCGTCTTTGTAGCTTTTGTAGAAGGAAGCGGTGCCTGCTTTTTAGCTCTCGAGACCGCTGGTTCCTATGCTTGTGTGGTTGTAGTGTCTAGAGTTCGTGCTGGAGGGGTTAGGGCTAGAGGGAGAGGAGGTGGGCCCTTCATCTTTGATGGATTCATATTCTTGACCCATATTCTCCTTTTCTTCTGCATGGTACATTCGTTTTCGAAGTAATCATATATGTGGCAATTCTCGCATTGGAAGGGAATCCCTTCATAATACAACTTTTGAGAGAAGGTGTATCCCTAATGTTGAATGGAGATACTCTCTACCAAGCCACTCGACAACTTGAGACCGACCATAATTATGACCATTTCCATGTATCCCATATGCATGAAAGAGAGGTCCGCCTCACAATAGAACCCAAGGGATGATCCAATTTCTTGAAAGACCTCCTTAGTCTAGAAACTTAGAGGTAGACCCAGGAGACAAACTCATATTAGGGTGATTTCAAGTCTATCAGAGTAGGCATTAAAATCATGCATCCAATGCTTCATGAAGAGAGCTTGAGTCCCATAGTTCCATCTCGCAGCGAGAATTTTGTTTTAGTTCAATTCTGACCTGAAAATCCATGCTAACCAGCCTTTTGCAAGTACAAGATTGATGGGCTCATATTCGAGAAGATTCTCGAAGGTCATCATTATCTAGGTTTTGAGTGAGTTCATCGAGGGGCGCTTGATAGAAAACTTGCCCACCAACGTGTTCTATTGCATGGTGGCTATTTCATTAATCTTGATTCCCTCACCTATAATTAGGTTTATGGGCCCCTCTCTACGCTTGAGACATTTGTTTTACGAGGTTTGTCCATTCCGCTAGCTAGAGACACAACAAATGTGGCAGGTGGCAGAGCTTTCCTCGACATAAACTATTGAGAGGTGAGACTGCTGCTGAAACCCTATGGAGACATAACACTCACAAATGTGAAAAAGGTAAGTCTAGCAGAGGAGTGCATGGTGAGACCTTGAGGGTGGTTTCATTGACATTATAGCGGGGAGTAAAGGGGTAAATGCAATCCAGGGAGGGATTACGTGAGACAGTGTGAAGGGAGGCATATGTGTGTTCGAGCTCCACTAGATGTGAAGGATGGGGCATGGAGCCATCATGATGAGGGGAGGGGAGATATGGAGGATCTAGGCACTGCGGGTGAACCTTGTAGGACCGAGGAAGGGAAAAGCCAGTGGAGAGAGAGATCGTACCTAGTTCCGTAAAATGATCAGGGTCATGACGTCTAAATTCCAGTTGAGGGGAGGTCCAAATCTTTGGTCCTAGCAGAGAGTCCTTGGAAAAATCTAGTAGTTCTTCGTCTTCTGGTAGAGAATCCATTTTGAAATTGTAGGCCCAAAGGTACAGAGGATCCGAGAAATTTTGGAGATGGGAGGCTGTGATAAATGTTAAAATACGGTAGAGTATATGCCTTTCGAGAATTGAGAGCAGGTGAAAGACGGGCCCGAGAAACAATGTGCCTATTTCCAGGAGACATGAATGGGGTTTTATGCCAGTGATCCCCTGTAGACATCTTAGGATGCTTCTATGTAGAAAACCCTAAGTCATAGAGATGAGTAGGGTGAAAAGGGTTTTCGAGCCTGCGGTAAAGCCATGGCCGTAGAGTCGTTTCCATATATATATATATATATATGAAGTTGAACATTTCTGTGTTTATTGATGTTATTAAAATATATTTAATTTTTATCTATAATAATTTTATTCATTAACAATTAACAATTAATAATAATAAATATATTTTATTTTATTTTATTTGTATTTTAATGAAAAAACATCTTTTATTATAAAGTGACTTTCTTTTAATATTTTTTTTGATTGGTTAAAGATTTGTATTTCTTAAATGTAAGAAAATAAGGTAATATCCAAGTACTAGAAACATTTGGCATGAGTAAAAAGTCTACCCTTTTCTAAAACATCAACTAGTTATTTTAGGTGCTATAGTTTTTTAATGAATAATAATGATGATTATTTTAGGTGCTATAGTTTTTTAATGAATAATAATGATGAATGAGCGTACATTCTATAATATATAATAGAAACAATTAATAGTTGACCTCACTAAATGTTGATTATTCAATAATAGTAAATTTTGCAACCTTAAAAAAGAAAAAGAAAAAGAAAAAATCCATCTTTAAAATAATTAGAATTTATAATATAATATAATTTTGTGTAATAATTCCCCTGGATGGGGTGACACATGTCAACCCCATGCTACATGGTACTCATGAGACGAGTGCAGTTAAATCCCCTCGCCACCAGCTTCTCTCTCCATTATTTCATTATGCATAACATTCAAACTGGGAGGGGGATAGTGCACTGGGACAACTAGGGGCGATTAATGGCGCACATTCCGCACCAGTCATGGCTCTCCGGAGCAGGTACGAAGAAACAAAGCAACATCACCTCAGCCTTCATGGCGCCCCTCCCTGTCATTTCATTGGTTTTCTTAAAGGTAAGCACTCTGCATGGTTATTTGATCCTGCATTTGCATTTGGCTCTTCATTCTCCTGCATTTTCCTTCCGCTGGAGCTGAACCTCTGTTGATTTTCCCTCCCCCTTGGTGCTTGTGTACAACACGTTTCTCAATTATTCCCTTTGTTGTGTCTAATCCATGCCTCGCGAGAGGGGCAAGCCCAAACACAAGCCGACCTACTACTGTTTTGTCATTAGAAAAACAGGATCGTGGAGCAATAAAATAAGACAAATGCTGAAATAAAACATAGAAGATACATAGTACAATAGAGACATAGATATATGTGGTTCACCCAATGCGGGCTACGTCCACCAGAGAATTTTCCAGGTCCTTCCTTTTTATTATCCAACAAAATGAAGGGATACAACCTACAACACACCCGCTATAACTTCCTCTTATTTCTCTCACAGTCTCCTCTCTCAGAATACAATATTTGCAATAATACATAGCCACAATACAATTGCCTCATAAAAGAGGGTTTCCTTCTAGGGAAAAAAACCCTAATATAATCTCTACCGTCAGATCTGTGACTTAACGATGAACGATCAAGATTGACTATGAAATTACAATATACATTTACAAGGAAATTTTTCCATCGGGGGATGGTGCCCCCGAACCCCCATTGGGGGACGCTGCCCTTGAACACTCGGTGAGAGCCTGCTGCCCCCTGGGCCCCCCAGCTGGGGGGATGAACCCCCCATACCTCGCAGTGGGGGAAATCCCCCCTTGCAACCCCCCCCACGTGGAGGCATGTACAATCTCTCGGGGTTTGCAATCTTCATGCGGTATAAACACGACCAAAAGCAAAGATCTCTGGATCAGGAAGATAATCAGGCTCCACAACCAACAAGTTTTGTAGCCCGACATCGGTGTGCAGGCTCACCCACGACCCCTTATTTTCCTCCTAACCCTTTTAGCATCCCTGTCGCCCCTCCCTACTTTGATCAAAATTGGCACGATGATGCTCAACTCCCCTCAACAATCTGGAGCTAATGCCTCAAATTCCCGACCTAGTGCTAAATTGTGATGGTTGTCCAGTGGAGGAGGAAATTCCTCCAAATTGGATGGAGGACATCAATGCACCGAATGAACCAATCGAAAATTCCTTCCCTTTGGTCCATCTTGATATTTCTATGGGTGGTTGTATGGTAGAGGAGGAAATCCCACCACAATGGCGGGATGACTCCATTCAAGGAACAACTCCAAATTTCAGAGGGCTGCTCAATGAGGCCACTGAGACCGATTTGGATGACCTCCTAGGAGAGGAGGAGACTCATCTGGATTTGCTCGAGGAAGAGCTAGTTCATCCAACCTTTGTAGGCCATGATCCGAGGTCTCAGCAAGATATGCCTAGTCCTTGTAGATTTTCAGAGGATCATTTGCAACTGATCTTCAAGATGCGACGAGAGATGGCATACCAGCTTCAAAGCCAATGTGCCCTCAATCGTCGTTTGGATATGCTGTTTGACTCCTTGTCAAACGCCCCTGCAAAGAGTCACTGCCCAACTCGCTGCCAGCCGTTAGCCTTCACTTTCCGCCATGATGGACGCCCAGGTTCACCAAAAGTTTAGTTTTTTTACTATCACGTTTTCAGTTCTAGATATGATGAATTTATAGTTGAATTATGTTTTATCAAGACTCTGGCTCTGGTATACTGGCTTGTCTATAAACTCTATAGGCCACCTGTTCTAGTTTCCATGCATGTGGCAAGTTTTGAAATGTGTAATGACATGTATCGCTTTTACAACTTTTTAAGGTAATGCAAACTTTTTATTTACAAAATAAAATAAAATTATGTAATAATTGTCCATTGGATGTAGCTTGGGTGGTTGGGTAATTGTTACCCTCCCCACCTAGGTTCAATTCCTTGTGAGTGACATGTTGTGCCCTTAAATAGGTCTATAATATGCTCTTGTTGTTGAGCCCCCAATCTCCAAGATTTCAGGGGTATTTTTTTTTATTATAATAATTATAATTTTTAATATAATATAATTTTGTGTAATAATTAATTATACATTATCTTATGATTTAAGAACACAATAATCTCTATATGAAATGATGGTATATTCTAATATATTTTTATTTTTTTTAATCTTTATATGAAAATGATTGCATCTTTTAATATATTTTAAAATTTATTTATTGGTTATATATATTAAAATTTATTTATTAATTATATTTTAATAATTTATAAATAACAAAATCTTCTCTTATATTATTATTTAAGAATATAAATAAATATTAATTTTATTTTTACTTTTAATTTTAAAAAGTTAATATAATTTTGATAAAGTTAAAATCAATATAAATTAAATAATAAAAGTAATTGAAAAAAAAAGATGATGATGATGATGATGATGATGATGATGATGATGATGATGATGATGATGATGATGATGATGATGATGATGATGATGATGATGATGATGATGATGATGATGATGATGATGA
>JASDQU010737776.1:315659-326082 GCA_032191745.1 Picea mariana | reverse complement strand
CAATTTGAAATTACCTGTGAATTGACTTGCCAATTTCTCAATCATGCAGGAATACATAACAAGATCTCATACCACAAATGATGACTTGAATGGTTAAAAACACACAATGTAGAAACCTTCAATAAAAATGTTTCCTCTTCTTTGTTCAATAGCAATACCTTTCTTGTATTTAAATCTGTCTCTGGAATCTCTTCTCTAATTTCCCATAGGGCCAAGAGATATAACCATAGACCAAATAAAAATATGTATATTCTACACAGGGATTTGTCCCGTGGATGTCCCTTCTTCATACAATCAATAGCTACGACCAAGAGCTACTTCGAAAGGAGCTAACGATATTTTAATACTATGTCTCCAAATACGTCATCCTTTAGATCATATGACTTGGAGTTATGACCGAGACTTAGTCCAAATCAACACTAAACTTATAATGTTCCACCCTCTTAGATCAACGATGGTCATTCAATCATCCGATTATTCAATGGTTTACATTCATTTCAGGGGGATGGACCCTCGCTTGTATCTCAAGGCAGGGAACCCTGAAATAATCCACGAGTTGACATGTGTATTTTAATTAACGTGCATGACTAAATTTTAGGGGGGGTTCGACTATGTTAAACTATGTATAATTTTTTGGTAAGAAATAGGTAAGGATCGTATATCTATTCTTTGATTGGATGATAATATTTACATGACCCCAATATTGTTTGATCGTTACCTCTTGCCTTTGCTACCTCAATCAACACTTCTTGTCTCGTTGATCCTCGATCCAACGATCGAAACTTGATCAACCATTGGACGGATGGTCGAGGTACTCCAGGATTTACAAACCAATCTAACGGTGTTCATTAACTTGGCTCTTGATCTAGCGGTCCATATTATTTATCGATCCAACAATCCTCATGGGTCGCACTACATCTAGTGGTCCACAATCAATCTTTCAATGATCTACAATTGTTGTATCCTGTAATGATCTCAATAGATATCCACCTGCAAGATGAATGTGATCATCAATCTTTCACAGTGATGGATGATCACATCGATGAAAATATTAAGAGGATTCAATTTCTCAATGTTCTTCTTCTCAAACCTACAACAAAACCTTATATCTCAAAATTACACAATTACACAAAGATTCTCAATGATATGAAGAACATATATTTTCCTTTCAAACTAATATAGAAACAAATATCCCTAAAATATGCATGGGACTTCTAACAACTAAGAACTATAATATTCTCATACATTCGAGAACTCTTACAAATTAATCATCATTTTATTAAATGAATCATTAGAGAATATCTCCCTTCATAAAAAATAAACATCCCCCCTAGGTTTCTTCAAAAAAAAGAATTTATGGAGTAGGATGCTCCTACATCAAAAGTATCCAAGTCAATTCTACATTGTACATTCCTGCCAATATGATGTCTTATGGCACCACATTCATTGAAAAATAAATTTCATCGAGGAAAAACTAGATGAGACAAACCATATTACTATATTTTTCCTTTAGTTACAACACACTTTATTAAGCATACCCATGAATAAATTTTACATTTCAGGTAATGCTACACAAGGCCAAAAATATTAGTGAGAGATAATCACACACGTATGACCAAAAAACCATATAAAAACAATAATAGTTGCAATAGATCTTCCAACACCAATTTCCAAGGTCCCAATGGATACATGCACACAACAACAACCCATGGGTTTCTCAATAATGAACTAGCATGTACTATGAACAACACTTATAAAGAAAGTTAGATTCCAAAAGTAACAAATGTTACTATTTATTTGTTGTTTTATTGATGGAAAAATATTCTAAGTAATGCAATTGGGATAAGGTATTTAAAGGCCACATTGAAAGAAAAAATATAGGCCTTTCTTTCTACTTGTTGTATGGGATCCTTCTTCTCTTACAACTGTTTAGTATGTATTATATTCTTTGCATGGTTAGAACTAGTGCCTACATTGCACCATGTGCGTAGGGGGGTAAGAGGGGGGTGGAGTGCCCCCCCCCTCACCCCAAAAAAAAAGAAAAAGAAATGGCAGTTTTTTGCATCCGTTTTTGGGTGACTTTTCGGCACATGGTTTTCGCTGATGGTTTTCTATTTCCGATTAAGGAATTAGGGTGGTTGAATAATTTGGGTTATTGTATTAGGGTTTTGGATGTTATTTGGATCCTATATGTATATTGTATTGTAAACAATGTATGATGTGAATGAATATAGAATATGTTGGTTTTCCCGGTTTGGGTTTCCAGGGGAAAAATCTCTGTGTAATGTGTGTATTTTCCATTGTATCTTTTCTGTTCTTTTATTGAAAATTTGTTTGCAGTAAAATATTGTACAAGGTTAAAATCTATAACAACAAGACTCCCTTCTAGTTCCTTATGGTTACAAACTTCAAAAAATCAATGGTTGCAATGCTAGTAGCTCCAAAAATAGTATTCTTTTTGTTGCTATTATGCACATGTTCTTAGATTGGCTTAGGGCCAAGGCTCTTCCCTCTCTATTTCTCCACTTTATATGCCTCCCTTACTAGAATAGTAACTAAAACATTTGTTTCTAGAGTAAAATCTTCTACTATTTTCTTTGGAACATATCCATGGATAGCACACATTCCACCAACACTTACTATGGTTTTCGAGCTAATTTGATTGAAAGGTATCTCACAAATTGAAACCTTGGCCCCAAGACCAGTAACAATGTGCACAGATTAAACCCTACCTCTTCCACATCATCCTCTACTCCACATGGCATTAAATTCATGAGTTCCTAATATGAGAACTCCACTTCTAGTTCAACTTTGGTGGCGCACTCGACAACCCACAGTGAAATATAAAATCCACCATGCAAATATACAATCATGACTAGTTATGTCTTACAACATTTACAAGCGACATGAAGATGAACAAATTGTTCGACAACAACGGTATTCCAACAGATGACGAACACCTTCAATAACCACTCACATAACCAGATCACAGATCAACACACCGATGTTTTCACGTGGTAAAACCCCTACGGGGAAACATCCATGACCCCAACCAATGCGGCCACTTGGAGCAGTTTATTAATGCAAAGAAAAAGATTACATAGATATTTTACAAGAGAGTTTCTCACAATCGATCATCAAAAAATGACTCTCCATGCTATTTAAATAGAGATCATGGACCAATCGGGTGTTAAGCCATAGATCAATGGCCATTAAGATCGAGGAGAGTATGAACCATCAGATCACTCTATGTCAGGAACATATCATGACCCTCAGATTTCCTAACTACAAATGCATATTAATGCATACTAAAGAAACACACTAAGAAATACACTTTTACCTAATGACACATCAGACCAAGTAGATCTTAACTAACTCAAAAGTGTCTAAATATCCTAACATCCCCCCTTAAGAACAACTTGGGATAGGATAGAAGGATTTACAATGTTGACACAATAGAAGAAGGAAGGAGGAATTAGAGCCTATCCCTCCTTAATGAAAAATTCCTAAACTCCTAACATATATCGAAGTGTGGAAAACTTCGCTTATGTAAGAGAATTTGTGAGAAATGTCTGCAACTTGATCTTCTGTAGGGAAAAAGAGCACTTCAATAACTTGATCATGAATGAGATTTCTGATGAAGTGCATGTGTAGCTCGATGTGTTTCCTACACTGATGTTGAATTGGGTCTTTGGCAAGCTTGATAGAACTCTGATTGTCGCACCAAAGGCTGGTTGGATGCTGCTGCTGGAATCCAAAATCTGAAAGGATCTGTCGAAGCCACAAGGCTTCCTGAATTTCATTTACCATTGCTCTGTACTCTGTTTCTATTGAAGAAAGTGCAATAGCCTGTTGTTTCTTATAGGCCCAAGTGATAGGTCCTGAACCAAGGATGAAAACATAACCTGCAGTAGACTTCCGATCATTAGGGTCGCTGACCCAATCCGAATCAGTGAAACCAACCAATAAAGGAGTCCCCCCTAAACTGTAATGTATCTCGAACTGAACTATACCACAAACATAGATAAGTATCCTTTTATCTTCTTTTCAATGGATTTCATGGGGTGTTTGCATATACTAGGAAACAAGACCAACAGAAAAGGAAAGATCTAGACGGGTATGAGTCAAGTATAAGAGGCTACCAACTAATTGACGGTACAGGATGGCATCAACTTCAGGAGAAGTACAAGTGGCAGTAAGCTTGAATCTAGTCTGGAAGGGAGAAGGGGCTGGTTTAAAATCATCCATGTGAAAGCAACGAAGAAGGTCACAAGCATACTTAGACTGGGAAAGAAAAATTCCTTCATTGGTTTGCAAAACTTGGAGGCCACAAAAATAGTGCAAAATGCCTAAGTCTGTCATTTCAAATTTCTTCTTAAGGCTAGTTTTCACATGGTTTAAAATTTTTGAGTCACTACCAGTAAGGATAAGGTCATCAACATAAAGGACACGGATTATGAGATGGCTTCCTACTTTCTTGGTATATACATTAGGATCAGAATGGCATCTAGAGAATCCAGTGTCAATAAGAAAGCTGTCCATTTTGGCATACCAAGCTCGGGGAGCTTTCTTATTACCATAAAGAGATTTCTTAAGGCAACAAATAAGGCTAGAGTCATTCTAGACATAGCGAGGAGGTTGTTCCATGTAGATTTCTTCTTGAAAATCTCCATGCAATAAGGAGAATTTAACATCCATTTGATGGACCTCCCATTTATGTGAGGTAGCAAGGGAAAGAACAAGGCAGATGTAATTCATTTTGGCTACCAGGGAAAAGGTTTCATTATAGTCAATTCCTTCAACTTGGAAAAATCCTTTGGAAACTAACCGAGCCTTGCGTCTTTCAACACATCCATCTGATGCATACTTAGTTCTGTAGACCCATTTACATCTAGCAAGTTTTCATCCTTTTGGAAGAGGTACAAGATCCCAAGTATAGTTTGCTATTAAAGAATGACACTCTTCATTCATTGTTGTATCCCAATTTGAATGATCTGAAGCTTCTGCAAATGTATCTGGATCATGAGTCTCTGAAACTTGAGAGAAAATAAAAGAGGCTCGCTGGAACTCTGAACTTGTGCGACGCTGATATGAAGGATCACTGACAAGACCACCAACTTCTTCTTGTGTTGAACAAACCCATCTAGGAAGCGGTGGAACTGGTGCTGGTTTAGATTCAAAGGAAACATCTGGAGGAAGGTGAGTAGGCGGAGGTGGATTTTGATCCTCACTGTCATCATCTAAAGTAGAAACTAGAATAGGAACAGAAGAAGGCACAAACACCGAAGATGTCTCGCAGGCCGAAGAAGTCACAATCGCCGAATTAGGATCGCACACCAAGAGATTTTCATCAAATTTAACATCTCTTCTAATAATAATTTCATTACAATGTGGTTGAAGAAGTATATAACCTT
The DNA here is from genome assembly GCA_032191745.1 of Picea mariana. NCBI lineage: Eukaryota > Viridiplantae > Streptophyta > Pinopsida > Pinales > Pinaceae > Picea > Picea mariana. The sequence continues at coordinate 320,668 of JASDQU010737776.1, read as the reverse complement.
TGACATCCTCAGAATAACCAACAAATATACACTTCTCACTTTTAGGCTGCAATGCTTTCCTTTTCTCATCAAGAATGTGAGACCATGCTATACTGCTAAATACACGGAAGTGACTTACATTTGGTTTACTTTTAGTCCAAGATTCTTACGGTGTTATATTTTTAAGAGCCTTTGTGGGAGTGCGATTGACTATGTAATTTTCACAGTTGATTTATTTTGCCCAATACTTTAGACTTAATCCCTTAGATTGGACCATACAACTAGCCAATTATTTTAATGTGCGGTTCTTTCTCTCAGCAACACCATTTTGTTGTGGTGTATATGGAACAATATGTTTCATTTGGTTTCCCTGTGCAGTGCAATAACTTGTAAAATTATTGTTCACATATTCGCCTCCATTATCTGTTNCTTAAGTTTTAAGAAGTAAACCCATGTACATCTGGAAAAGTCATCAATGAAAGTTAAGAAATACTTGCACCCAGAAAAAGAAGGAGAAGAAAGTGGACCACAAAAATCACTGTGAACAAGATGTAAAGGGCCCGAGGCATGCCAAGAGGCACACTTGTCAAAACTGTCCAGATGATGTTTGTCGAGAACACAACAGACACAAACACCATCTCTGCATTAAACAAGAGGAAGACCAGTCACCATCTATTGATTACATAGTTGTTGCAATGAACAGTAGTTTAGATGACCAAACCACTCATGCGAAAGTTTGCTCAAGTCATCGCTATGAGAAACAAAAACTGATGAAAAAGATGTTGACCCAAAGTTGTCAAACTTGTACAACCTGGTAATATCATCAACAATTCCATTTGCAAGAACATGCTTATGATCTTTTAGATCCTTGATTAGAACTTGGTGAGGTGAAAACTCTACGGTTTTATATACTGATAGAAGGTTACAAGGTTACAATAATGAGTGATTTACAAGGTTACAAGGTTACGGTTTTATATACCTTCACCTGAATGAGTGATTTGATATACTGATAGAAGGTTACAATAAAGAATTGGAACACAAAAGACATCATTGAAATGACCATTATCTACTTGAATTGTTCTAGATCCTACAACACTAAGAGATCTATCATCACCAACAAATATTTTCTTGGTGTTACATTCATTTAGAGCAGAAAATATGGCTTTATCCTTAGCCATATGATAAGATGCTCCTGAATCAATAAGCCACTCATAAGAAGAAGAAGAAGTAGAAGTTGTATTGAAGGAGAAACCAGAAGCGGAAAGTGCATGTCCATGAGAAGAAGAGGAAGAAGTAGAATCAATATTGACGGTGTGCTTCTTCATTGTTGCTTCTAAAGTTTCCATCTTATTGAAACATTTGGACTCATCATGACCATGTTTATCACAAAAGTTGCAATGTCTGTCAGTCTTCTTATTTTTATATTTTTNCCTTGATTAGAACTTGGTGAGGTGAAAACTCTATGGTTTTACCTTCACCTGAATGAGTGATTTGATATACTGATAGAAGGTTACAATAAAGAATTGGAACACACAAGACATCATTGAAATGACCATTATCTACTTGAATTGTTCTAGATCCTACAACACTAAGAGATCTATCATCACCAACAAATATTTTCTTGGTGTTACATTCATTTAGAGAAGAAAATATGGCTTTATCCTTAGCCATATGGTAAGATGCTCTTGAATCAATAAGCCACTCATCAAAAGAAGAAGAAGTAGAAGTTGTATTGAAGGAGAAACCAGAAGCGAAAAGTGCATGTCCATGAGAAGAAGAGGAAGAAGTAGAATCAATACTGACGGTGTGCTTCTTCATTGTTGCTTCTAAAGTTTCCATCTTCTTGAAACATTTGGACTCATCATGACCATGTTTATCACAAAAGTTGCAATGTCTCTCAGTCTTCTTATTTTTATATTTTTCTCCTTTGTCACCATTAGGAGATGAAGATGTCTGATCGGGTTTGGGACCCTTATGTTGTTTTTTGTTGTAGCGAGGATATTTCTTCTTGGGATACTTGGGGTTATGTTTCTTCTAGGAAACTAAGGCTTTGTTGGAGGTACCTGTAGTGCTGATCACTCCAAGTTGTACAAGATTATCTTCCTCTCTAATCAAAGCTGCACAAAAGGACTCAAGAGTGGGTTTTTGATAAGCTTTCCCTAGATCCACTCTCATGGTATAAAAGGTAGATACAAACAAAAAATATGCACTACCTAGCTAAGAAAGAATAAGATAGATGCAATGCTCTTCCTCCATGTCTATCTCACATTCTTCACATAAAATTCTGAGTGTTTTAAACTTAGATAAATAGTCTCCAATGCAAGAAAAATCACCTGGACTTAAGGTCAGTACTTGATTTTCTAATTGTTTTTCTCAAATAATATTGATTTTACCAAACACAGATTCAATCTTTTCCCGAGCTTCATTGGGGTCATCAATTTCTTTAAGGTGGAACTTTAAATCATGAGAGATGGACATTCCGATTAGTCCACGTGCTTCGTCACTCCTATTATCCCATTTTACTTTATTATCATCATCAATTGGCTCTTTTTCCTTTCCCAAGGTAATCTGGTACAATCCTTTACTTCTTAATAAATCTTCCATATGAGATTTCCATTGGAAGTAGTTTGTGCTGGTAAACAAGAGATTACTTGTAGAATCCATATTAAATATGCAGATAATATGGATTTAAAAACTGAAACTAATGATCTGGATGGAAAGATCTAGAAAATTTGTGTAGTTTTAAATAAAATGACACTGGAAATGGACTTCATATGTGAGAGTTATGCCATTTAAAAAAAAGGCAAAAACGATAACCAAAGGACCGTGTGATAGTGTAAGTTGCTTATGAAGTGACCCACTTTTATAAATAGAAGTGGGGATCACTTTTACAATGAATTTACTTTATAAAAGAAAAGCTGCATGCAAAATAAATAACTCTAAAATAAAATATTAAAGCTACTTATAGTGATTCACTTTTATACTTGAAGTGAAATACACTTTACAATTTGAGCATGAACTTTTTCAAAAAATGTAACAAAGGAGAAACTTCGACTCAAGACCTCTTACTTAATAAGGAAACTTTTAACCAAATGGTCTAGAAAAGCATATTGTATTTTTTCGCAAGAGGATTGGGGGAGTTGTTGTTGTTGTTGAAGATGGCCTTGGAGAGAGTGCCCAAAAAAAAATCTTTTCACACATGAAATTTTTTTCGCTTCTCGATGACAACAAGGGTTAGATCTTGGTTAGCTTACCTGGAAGATGCACATTTTCCTATCTATTTATGATTTTCCAAGATCGCATAGGGCACGGGGAAAAGATCATATGTAGATCTAAAAGAGTAGCAACCCGAAAATAAATAATACAAAACCAAAATAGTACTCTGCAAAAATTTAAAAAATGCGTATACATACTTTATACCTTTGAATCTGACTGAAATGGAAATCTTGGGAAAACAAAAATCTTTTCGAGTGAAACGAAAAGTGTTCTTGAATGAAACAAGCGCTCCGGACGCAATGGAATAGTCCTCTTAGCCTAGAAATGTAAACAAATTATAGAAAATGGATATGAGGAAACTCGGCTTCACGATCTCGATCTACAACAGGAGCGAGTCTTCAAACATGCTCTGATACCATGTTTAAAAACACATGTATTCCTACAGAGGATGAACACCTTCAATAACCACTCACATAACCATATCGAAGATGAACACACCGATGTTTTCACATGGTAAAACCCCTACGAGGAAACATCCATGACCCCAACCAATGCGACCACTTGGAGCAGTTTATTAATGAAAAGAAAAAGATTACAGATAGATTTTACAAGAGATTTTCTCACAATCGATCATCGGAAAATGACCCTCCATGCTCTTTAAATAGAGATCATGGAACAATCGGGTGTTAAGACACAGATCAATGGCCGTTAAGATCGAGGAGAGTATGAACCGTTAGATCACTCTATGTCGGGAACATATCATGACTATCGGATTTCCTAAATACAAATGCATACTAAAGAAACACACTTTTACCTAACGACACATTAGACCAAGTAGATCTTAACTAGCTCCTAAGTGTCTAAATATCCTAACACAAATTTCTCTCACAATGAACACATATTTGAGGTTAAGAAGTTGAAATTACAGGTTAACATATAACAATATGAACATCTAATGTTCCATTGATCTCCAACACACCAAAACCTACAATCTGCATGAACCCATAACATCAAAATGTGCATAAATTCACATGGAAGTATCTCACAACTCCCACAATAACCAACTTGAATTTATAGATTCCAAGTGTATATCACTTAAGTTGATCTACACTTCATCTAGATAGGTTTTACTTACTAAATGGTAAAGGTAACATAATGCTACAAATAAATCATAATATAATGATATAGACAAACCATGGGAAAAATCTGAACAAACAATCTACTCTCTTAACTACCCTAATCGTAAATTTACATGGGATTTGAAATGAAGAAATGTCATTATTATAGACCCCTCTCATGAGGGAGTCATGCTTGTATTGGATATGATACCATGTAGATAAATATGAGAGTACACATGGATTCCATACACCAAAATTGTGATGAGTGATCTATTCAACAATATAATTATACACATATAAATACAAGAAACTTTTCCTTATGATAGACACAGAGACAACCTATTAATACAATATCTTAGACACACACTAACTTAGGATATAAAATAATTGGAGAGAATATCACATATCCAACTAGATCTAACAACCTCCTAATATTAGAAGAAAATAGTCGCATAAAGAGAAAATACACATCAGAATGACCAATACAATAATAACCACAAGAAATTTTTATTACATATTATTCCATTAGACAAGTGGTAGGGTGTGTGTACAAAGTTGGTGGATGAAAATGTGGCAAGGAATTTAGTAGGAACGCACACTCGTAGGAACACTTGCATGTTCTTAGGAATGTGCACACGTTACTGAAGCTATAGCTTTGGCAAATCCCAAACCTCCACTCATCTTGCCACATAGATT
>JASDQU010737776.1:282035-293332 GCA_032191745.1 Picea mariana | reverse complement strand
TTTAGTCCAGTTGCCTCTTAGATTTCCTTTCACACATTAGAAATAGTTTTGCATTAAGAATTTAGTCCACTTGCCTCTTAGGCTAGATATTTGTTCAATGAGAAGTTTTACTTTGATTGCTTGCAGTAGTTAGTTGCCTTTTCTTACTTGTCTTTTTCTTTAGTAGGTTAGTTAGGTGCCTTTGATTACTTGTCTTTTGCTTTAGTAGGTTAGTTAGGTGTCTTTGCTTTCTTGTCTATTTTCTTTAATAGGTTAGATAGGTGTTTTTGCTTACTTGCTTATTTATTTGCTTTCATAGGGTAGTTTCTCATTGAATGTAGGTTGGAAAGTTAAAATAGTTTGCTTTTGTCATTTGCTTATTATGCTTAGTAGTTTTCTTTTGTTTATTGTTAAACTAGTTTGCTTTACATAGAGTTTTCTTTTTCTTTCTTAGGAACTATCCATCGACTCTTGGCCCAAAAGTACTTAGGTTACCTAGTTTCATTTTGCTTAGTAGGGTTTTCTCATTAGATAGCTTTGCTTGAGTAGATTAGCCTTAGATAGCTGCCTGCCTTAGTTAGACTATACTCCTACTAGCCTTCTACCTTTGGCATATATTTTGCTACAACTCTAAGTTTACTTACCCTGGGTTGACAATTTAATTAAGGGTTTTTACTGTGTTTTTAGTGCATATAGAACACCCATCATTTTTGGTGCCGTTGCCGGGGATTTGTCTCAAGGTAAGAAGTAATTAGGAATTAGACCATTTCTAGACCTTAGCATTAGTTTGGTGGCGAGGGAACTTTAAGACGAGAAGTAAGAACCTGCACATCTGCTATAGCAGGTTCCCCCAAACTCAATGGTAGTTTTTCTTTTTGATTTTATTTTTTATGAATAGACCAAGGAATCAAATGGTAGATTTTTGTTTTTGTTTTTTCTTTCTTTCGTGAATAGGCCTAGAGACCCACAAGGTAGATACATTAAATCAAAATTAGACCTTTCAACCAAGGTTCCTTCCAATCTCTTTGGGGGAAGGAACGTTCCGCTTATAAAATCCGCAGACCGATATCGAAAAATAGGAACTATCTCAACCTAAAGAGCTAAGATAGTCTCTGAGAAGACTAACATAGGGAGAACTATAGAACAAGAAATTGAAGCATCAATCATATTAGGACAAGAGGCAAGACCACTTGAGTCTTCCATAGAACCAAACAATACAACCTTTTCTTTTACACCACCACCAGGGGACCCTAACTTTAAATATATCATAGACCCTGAACAGGTGAATCTTTTGTTTGGTAGTTCAACCAATGTAATTATCTCTCAAATTGACATGGAAACTTTGGCACCAATAGTCTCAACCGGCTCGAGTAGATTCCCATATATCTAATCCGTAGGAAGACCTTTCCATCAAAGGGAAACCTTGTTTTCTTCAAAGATAAAGCCACCTAGGTACTCTCTTTTCGGAAATCAAGATAATATGGATGATCAAGAGGACCATAACAATGTACGACACGGGGAAGAATAAGAAACTAGAAACCAAACCGAAACTACCTTCGGATTTCCAATTTTGGACACCACTCCCAATGTCAACATGAAGAATATTCTTCTCTCAGCACTGCCTACCTTTTATGGTAAAAACAGTGAAGATCCAGACACCTTCCTATTTAAATTTGACATCTTGTGTAGGAGTTACAACTACATACAAGATGCCCAGAAATTAAAACTCTTTCCTTCCACCCTCAAAGGCTCTACACTAAGATGGTTCATGGGGTTGGGAGAATCTAGTATTAGGTCTTGGGAAGCCATGAAAGACATATTTCTCAGGAAGTACCAAGACTACTGCAAGACCAAAGAGTCTCGTAATGAAATTTTTAAAATCCGACAATTAGAAGACGAGACCCTTGAAGATTATATGGAAATATTTGGTTATATCTCCCAGAAGTCAAAATACCATGACCTCCCAAAGGATTCAATTAGGGATATTTTCCTTAAGGGAATTTCAGAAGAATATTTAGAGATGCTTAAATTGATGGCATCATGTGACATCTCTCATAAACCTTTTTCTGAAATATGTGAAATGTGTAAAAATTACTCAAGGAGTAGAGCCAAAACGGGAAAGAATGTTCGAGACCCTTACAATAGAAGCTTAAAACCAGTTAGTTCAGGTGGTGTTACGAGAGTAGAGATAGGGAACCTTTTAGAAAACTTTAAGACTGACATCTTAAACACAATAGGTTCCCAGTTGGATACCCTTAAACTTAAAAAGAAATAGGAGTAGGAAAATGTAGCAATGAGCATATATTGCCCAAGATGCAGGAGGAAGCATTCCTCAAGGGAGTGCCCATTAGATAAAATTTCAGTTTGTGGCTTCTGTAGAAAAGATCATGTGACTGAAAAAATTTCCATCATTGCCCGATTTATTAGCCATCTATAGGAGTGGAGAATCTAGGGAGTCTTCTTATGCATTTAGGAGGCCATGGTAACCTAGGAATCAACCCACATTCCCGAATCTACAGTCTCAAGTTCCACCCTATTATCAACAACAACAATGGATCTCACCAGGTTGGAAAAATTGGTCTACTCAGTACCAACATCCTTGTATTCAAGGATGAAGGGGAGGACACAACCAAGGAAACCCTCAAGCTCCACCTATTCCTATGTCCAACCATCCTTATCCTCAATTCTCATTGAACATTCTGCAACTTTTGCCAGGTTTTGTTCCACCACCTTTACCTCCTATTCCACAACAACAACCGCTACAATTTCAAAATGCAAGCTCCCCAAAAATGACACTATTATCGGCAAAACCAGTGCTGAACCCTAATAATAAGCCCCCTCAACCTCTTAACAATGTTGAGATGCAGGCCTTCCCGACATATGTTATTACTACTGTTCCATTACAGGAAATTCAACTAAGATCGGGAAAAGTTCCGGAGAGGCAGAGACTCTCAGTAGTCATCCAGGAAGAAGAAGAAGAAGAAACCACCAAACAACCCACGGATGACACTAGGTGGGACGATGTTATTATCCCAAAAAATCAAGAACCCAAGCTTCCCGAAAAAGAACCTTCACTAATTATGAAGGTCCCTTATCCAGACTGATTGGTAATCGAGAAACCTACCACCCGACCGGAATTTGACATTTTGAATGAATTGAAAAATATTTGTGTCAAGATTCCCCTACTTCAAGCCATTAAAGACATTCCAATCTATAGTAAGGTAGTCAAATAATTGTGTATTAAGAAGCCATGTAGGAAGCATAAGGACCCTCCTACAGTACATTTGGTAGGAGGACTCTCATAGTACATATCAGAGTAGCCAAAGCTAGCAAAATATGGGAATCCAGGAAACCCCATAGTGACCATAACCATTAATGAGGTCTCCATTGGAAACACTCTCATAGACCTAGGGGAAGCCATCAATGTTATGACCTCTACTACCTTGGAACAATTACAGTTACAACCTCTTCTTCGGCCTACCCCAACCATTTTTGAATTAGCATATAAGATTAGGGTTATACCTGAAGGGATTCTAGATGATGTCATGGTTACTTTAGCCTCATGGGAGTACCCCGTAGATTTTATTGTTATTCACTCAAAGGATCCTGCTAGAGGCCATCCCGTTATTTTGGGAAGACCTTGGCTAGCCACAACCAATGCATTTATTGGCTGTAGAGAAGGAGAAATGACCATCTCGAATGGTCTCTCTATCCAGAAGCTCACCATTTACCCTCCAGCTCAACCTATTATGGAGAATCTATGGTGGCTTGAATGTCCATACCAGAATGAAGACTGGTAAGAACCCATATTTCCTAGTGACCATGCAAGGGCCATTCAAGAGCATACACCAGAAAATGTGCTAAACCAGTTCATTTCTGCTATCACATGTGTGGATTTTCCACAGTCTTTTCCCCAATTTGAGTACATGTTTGGGGAATAATTTCAAGAACAATTGGATCCATCCATTTTGTCTTCAACATATTTGATTTTCAAGATAGATGAGTCTACCATGTCTTATACTATGCCCTATGAGATTAGTCCAGGGAAATTATTACATATAAACTCCGGGCTAGATACAGACCAACATAAACAGTTAGTAGATATCCTCAAAGAAAAAACAAGAGCATTTTCCTGGGAATACACTGACATGAAGGGTATACACCTTGACACATGCATCCATCACATATATACCCAGGGGGAAGTAACACTTGTTAGGCAACCTCAGAGAAGGATGAACCCAACACTCAAAGATATAGTCAAGGAGGAGATCCAAAAGTTGTTAAATGTCAGATTTATCTATCCCATCTCCAATAGTAAGTGGGTAGCCCTGCTTGTAGTGGTTCCAAAGAAAGTGACCGGGAAATGGAGAATTTGTGTTGATTTCCGGGAACTCAACAAGGCCACTCTGAAAGACTACTTTCCTCTCCCTTTCATTGACCAGGTTCTAGATACCTTGTCTAGAAAGAAGTATTTCTCCTTTCTAGATGGGTACAACGGGTACAATCAGATTCTTATAGCACCTAAGGACCAGGACAAGACTACATTTACATGTCCTTGGGGCACCTATGCCTATAGGGTCTTACCATTCAGATTGTGTAACACTCCTGCCACATTTCAATGAGCAGTACTAGGGATATTTGCCGATCTTATTCATGATTGTGTGGAGGTCTACATGGATGACTTCATAGTCTATGACAACACTTACCAGGAATCCTTAGACAATTTAGAAAAATTCCTCATCAGATGTCAGGAAATGAACCTATCTTTGAGCCATGAAAAATGAAAAATGTTGTTAACTGAAGGAGTGGTTCTAGGATATCATGTTTCATCTGAAGGGATAAAAGTCGATCTTGCAAAGATTGAGGTCATTGTCCGACTTCCACCCCCCAAGACTCAGAAAGAGGTGAGAATATTTCTTGGACATGGCGGATATTAACGGCGGTTTATTGAAAATTTTACAAAGATTGTTGCACCTATGTTTGGATTATTGATAAAATATGTTGATTTTGTTTGGACTGAGTAGTGTCAAACTGCCTTTGAAACCCTGAAAGCTAAGTTGTCTGTGGCACTAGTTCTTAGAGGGCCTAATTGGACTCTCCCATTTCATATATCCACTAATTCCTCCGACACCGCAATAGGAGGGGTATTAGGGCAGAAAGAAGACCAACTATCCTATTCCATTTATTTTGTAAGCAAGAACTTGTTCCCTGTCAAGTTGAACTACACAGTCACTAAGAAAGAGTTCTTGGCAGTTGTTCATGATATTAACAAATTTAGTCATTACATTACAGTTTATGTAGTATTTGTACACACTGATCATTTTGCCATCAGGTTCCTCATGAAAAAACTATAACTAATGGCCGAGTGACTAGGTGGCTCTTATTATTGCAAGAATTTAATATCACTGTGCTTGAACGATCTGGAAAGGATAATGTAGTAGTTGAATTTCTTTCCCGAATAAAAAATGAGGATGATGATATCCCTGTAGATGATAGTTTCCTAGATGAGGATATTTTTTCCCTTTCTTTCAATACCCCATGGTTTGCGGATATGGAAAACTATCTGGCTACTAGGAAGTTACCGTCTCATTTGTCACCTCATGAAAAACGGAAAATTATTACACAGAGTGCTAATTACTCTTGGGTTGGTCATGATCTTTTTCGCACAGGTATTGATTTGATTATTCATAGATGTGTCCTAGAGGATGAGGTACCTGATATACTACGAATTTTTCATGATGGACCATGTGGTGGCCATTTCTATGACAAACGTACAACATATAAGGTATTACATTTAGGTTACTATTGGCCTAGCATTTTCAAAGATGCTGCCAAGTATGTGAGAAGTTGTGATAGTTGCCAAATGATAGGAAGACCTACGTCATCCGACGAAATGCCTTTGCAGGCCCAAGTTATGATAGAACCCTTCAAAAAATGGGCTTTCGAATTTGTAGGACCAATTTCATTCATGTCCCGTAGGAAGAACTACATTTTGGTTTGTACGAACTATGTCACCAAATGGATAGAGGAAAAATCCCTATTCAGGGCTACAGAGAAGTCTATTGTCAAATTTATCTATGAAGACATATTTACCTACTTTGGTGTCCCTTTTGAAATTGTTACTGACCAAGGCACTCAATTTACTTCGAAGATGATGAAAGAGCTAACATAGAAATATGGGATTAAACACCGTAAATCTTCTCCATACCACCCGCAAACCAATGGACAGGTAGAATCCACAAAAAAAGTTATGGAAGCCATCTTGACCAAGACCATTCAGTTACATCACCAGGATTAGGCTTATAGGCTCCCAGAGGCTTTGTGGGCATACCATACTACCTGGAGAAATACCACTGGACATACCCCTTATGAGCTAGTGTATGGGAAACAAGTACTTTTACCTATAGAATTCCAAGTAAGGACCTTTGGTATTGCCGCAGAGTTAGGACTGAACCTGGATGAGGCTCAAAATCAATGAGCCATACAACTAAATGAGTTGGATGAAATCCGGAAATATGCCATCCAACGAACAATATTAGTCCAAAACTAGAGGAGCAAGTGGCATGACAAGTTTATTAAAAAGAAGCACTTCCAGCCTGGTGATTGGGAAATGTTGTTTGATTCCCGATTCAAAACCTTCAAAGGCAAACTTAGCACCCGTTGGTTGGGCCCTTATGAGGTAGACACTGTATATGACAATAGAGATGTAAAATTTAAAACAATTGACGATGGACAAGTCTCCTTTGTGGTAAATGGACACTGAATTAAATTTTATCATAAGCCCATTTCCAGAGAGGATTTTCTACAGGTCATGTCAGCTGACAAGGCATTGGCCTTAGTAGATGGGGAATTTCCCCCTTGTTCTTCTAAATTTCCTATTGTATATATGTAAATAGTTTTTTCATTTTGTTAATAAGGCAATTCTAGATATTTCTGTAAGTATTTATTTCACCAGGAGTACACAGTTTCAAGGATCTTTCTTCAAAACATTGTTATGCTTGAATTTTGTGTCTGCTAAAGCATCAAATGAATATTGACTTACTGTAGTTAGCCATGTTTTTGCAAAAATTATCATTTTTAAGGCACTCTGAAGAAGTTTCTCTTGAAACTCTTCACCATTGTATAAGGAAGTGATACCATAACTATCAAGCCTAGAGGTCTCTCATATAGTTTTTCCAAGAAACCTGAGTAAGTGATTCAAGTGTCTTTATCAAAGAGTAACAAGGAAGTCTAATTAGTGGTTAGTCATGGAAACATCACAATAACTACAAGGAATAAAGTAAGTTGATCCTAGAGATACGTTTCTGTTCTTTCTCAATGGTACCATCCACTTCACACTAAATATCTTGATTATATCATATCTTTAGATAGGCCACGCCCGCTTAAGTACCCCTTACATCAGGACAATCACTAACAATATAATGAAAAGTCATCCTCTAACATAAATACCATCCCAATTAAAAAGAAAAAGAAATAAAAAGTTGTTTCAGAGTTGTTCCCCCATCTTCTTGCATAAGCAATCTTATACTAAAATCTTAAAAGATGGAGGGCCAGTCTCTGAGGGTTTAAGAGGCTAACCCACCGGGATACTGAACAGGTCTGCTGGTAGCAGGTACCAGCCTGTGGTATGACTAGGTAAACCCATTGGAGCACTGAACAGGCTTGCTGGCAGTGGGGCATTCTACCTAGCAAGGATGGTAATCCGACAAAAATAAATAATAAATCTAAACTTGTCTTGATGTACGACATTACTTGCAGACAAAGCTAACATGAAGTATGTGTGGTTAAGCTACGATTAATGAATCTCATAAACTTTCCATTGGGAAATAACTCTAAGAGTATCTTGAAAGTCTCTTTCCTACCTCTTCTTATCTATATATAGGATCTCTTATCCTATAGGTGGGGCCATCTTCTAACTGTCTCGTCAGACCAAGCTGTGAAATTTTATCTTTACACTTGACATACTATAAATATTCAACTATTGGGGGATACTGACTAGTTTCCTATACTTTTGATTGTGAGGTGTCACAATACTTAGGTGTGGGGGAGGGGTTCATGAGCTAACAAATGATCATTGCCTAGAGAAGTAGATTTTTGCAAGAATTCTTTTGTATTATATATATGATACATGTTATTACAGTGATAGTCATGTTATTTTTTAAATGCTTAAACTCATGTGTGCTATAAATTAATGAACACATACTTAACAGACCACTCTTTATCGATTTATCATTTCATTACAATCTGCATATTGTAGGTTTGACAATACATTTTATGCTTGCTATCACTTGTTCATTATAGGTTTTTTTTGACATTATATGTCATATGCAAGAAGAATGAGTGAGCATGGAGCATTCTGCCTCTGCTCATTAACCACTGTGGTTGTCAAAAACACTTCAAAGTTGCAGGTTATCCATTATAAGAGGTGAAAATGCACTTAACACATAGGTACCGGATGAAGTACCATATGAGGTACCGAATGAAGTGCCATATGAGGTGTCGAATGAGGTGCCATGTGAATTGAATACCAGTAATTGTCTTGGATTCCACGTAACTAGAATTCAATTCCATTTAATTATATTGGTTGCAGGCATTGATTAAAAGATGCTTCACATGGTTATGATCAAATGTCCAAGTCAAAAGACTTGGACATTGATCTAAATACACACCATTACATTGCCCATAAATTGAGCCTTCAAATTAGAATTCTCCACACATGGCATCTTGTGTGCACATGTGTGCAACGTATTCCACCTTAAGTGCATCCAAAATTGGGCTGGGCACTCTATTATCTCATTTTCCCTTGCCAATTTCTCTCCTCTGCGTTAATAAATTGTGCCCAACCTCTGCCATCTCATCCTCTGTTCAAAACACATTCAGCCTGTGCTAAATCTATGTCATTGCTTAGCTTGATTTCTCCCTTGCTTGGTGAATTCCACCTCTGTCACAATGCCTAGGAGATACAAACCCTCCTCCTATGTAGACTTGTTTTTCATTCCCGAATTTGCACAGTGCAGAGAAGTGTTTTTGTACGCAGGTTGGGGGCCATTTTTGTCTAGCTTGCAGGGCCATGATGACGACCTCTCTATGCAATTTGCAGTTGGTTTTGATGGTAAGACAACACATGTAGGGTCTCTCACCTTTGAAGTCATAGAAGAGTCCATTGCTGCTGCAACAAATCTCCCAAGAATGGGAGATAGATGGTTCAAAAACCACCAATTTCCATGCTCAAGTTACAATAGGGTGTTTAAGCCCGAATTTGAGAGCATTTAAGGAGAAAAAGGGTATTCTAAGGAGTGGATAAAGGCAGAATTGGTCAATCCCCTCATCGTCATCACAAGGTTAATCACATGTGAAGGTAGATACTCTACTTTCAAAGCTTTTCATTTTAGATTGTTGACTCATTTTCTATTCAACACACCCTTAAACTTCCCCTTCTATTTTCTCAAAATCTTGGAGAAGATGTCCTCTCAAGTGAGGAAAAATGTGACTAATCCCCACATCAGTCTCTTCCACCATGGCTTGATCAAGCTCCTTGTTCTAGCCGAGTTAGAGAAACATGGGAAAAATTGGGATGGCTTTATCTACCAATTTGCAAACCCTCACTTGACAATTAAGACCGAAAAAAATCCAATTAGCCTAAAAACTAGCTCTCCATCCAAGCCTCACTCTCCAAGAACCCCAAACTCCCTTGCACAAAACCTCTCTTTGCCGGAAAAATACCAAAAGAATGTTGATATCCCTACTTATTCATCGGGTAAAAAGACCAAGAGCAAAGACCAAAAGAAGCCCATTGTTGACCCCCCAATGCCTTCTCTCTCTCTTGATCCTACACCTAAAAATCCTCAAGAAGTAATGCAACAAGAATTTCCCATAATTCCTATAAACAAGAGGGGAGCCAATCGATTTGGTAAGGGACCCTTTCATAAGAGTACCCGGAACACAAGAATCAAGCCTTATGCAAAACCTCCACCTACTTCGGATCCCATCCAAGTGTCCTCCGACCTTGAGAGCCCTCATAAGAAACTTAGGGAAGTCTCTACGGATGGATTAGAGCCACTAAGGAAAACAAAATCAGAACCTACCTCACCTTACCGATCTCCCATCACACCTACTTCACCCATGCCCATTTTAGATACTAAAACTGATAGATTTTCCACATCCCTCAAAGGATCTAAGCCTTCCTCGGAGATCACCAATTCTGTCCCAACCATAGAGCAACTTCAAAAAGAAAACTGTCATCTTCTCCAATAGTTGGAAGAGAGGAAGACAATAGATGTACACCTTCATCATGACAATGCAGTCCTTCAGGCAAAGGTCAACTCCCTTTAGCGGTTGGTTGATGAAATGACTAAATCTAACTGCAGCCTCAGAGCACAATTAAAGCAACATAAGAGGCACAAGGCTAAGCCTACACAACAAGAAGGAGAGGCTTCCAAAGCTATTCCTCCTCAGCAAGCCTAGTCACAAGGGGTAACTTCTTTTTCTTTGCAGTGGGACTTGCAAAATTATAAGTGTGGGGGTAACGTGGGGCTCGAGATATGATAACTTTCATGACAATTATTATACATTTTTGCCACATGTACATATGTGTTTTTCATCCTTTAAAGGAGCTTTTTGAAGAATTTCATGATAAAATGGTATGATCGCCATAAGGTACGTGTAATTCATGTTTAATGATTGAATCAAGTATAATTCATCATGTTTTATGATTTCTAAGAGCTAATTCACATTTTTTGGTGTTACAGGGAAAAATCACACTATGTTTTTAGTTCCGACACTTGATTTGACACTCGTTCTGGAACTCGATCTGACACTCTGTCCAACACTCCGTATTGCACAGAAATGGAAGGCGAGTTGGAGGTTATGGAATTGGCGGCCAATGATGGTAAAATCGGGCATGTGGGTTTTGTTCATGATCGCCCCCTCCAGCTACTGAACTCTAGACAACTCAGTTTCAGTTGTCCAAAGAGGGCGATTATTGGCTTGCTCTGTTTTGTCAGTTAGGGCATCACTTATTGTAATTTGTCGAAATTAGAAGTGGTTCAACCCTCCTGTGGTCAACCACTTGGTCTGTAAGCTTATAAATACCACTAGGATGGTCAGATGATAGTTAACCAAGTAGCATAAGCATTAGAATTGTCAGAAAAATGATTTTACTCTGTTTTGAGTTTTTACATTGCCAGAATTATGCCATAACTGGGTTTTTGGATTTTTATGGTGAATTCGACCTACTGAGTTTGTGGTGTGCTTTTAGAGAGTGACCATGACTTTCTAGGGGGCCCACCAACAGTTTGGTAACTGTCTTCATGTCTATT
>JASDQU010737776.1:82612-93597 GCA_032191745.1 Picea mariana | reverse complement strand
CTGGTGGAAAAGTAAGTTGCAAAATGGAACGCAACAAGTGGGTAATGTATTTCCATCATGGAAAAGTTTCATTTCTGCACTTAGAAAGAAATTATATCCTTTGGGTTATAAATAAAAAGCATTAATTGAATGGTAAGATTTAAAACTAAGAAAAGGACAAACAATGCAAGAGTATACAGATGGCTTTCGAAAAATGGCATTGATGTTAGATATCTCTTTACATACACAAGAAAACCTTATGAAGTATATAGGAGGTTTACCTGCACATATTAGAAACACTGTATTCATGTTTGGGCCCACTAACCTTGATGAGGTTTCTGTTCAAGCGACATACATTGAAGCAGGGAAAGCAAGTGTATTAGGGGAATCGTCTTCCAGGAAAGAGGACAAGAGGAAGTGGACAAGCAGAAAGGCAAGTTCAATGGCGAGAAAGGAAGAGAATCCCTCTTGCAAGCATTGGAAGAAATAAGGGTATGATGAGGAAAGATGTTGGCAGTTGCATCTTGAGAAGAGGCCAAAGTGGTTCAAATAAAGGAAAGGGAAGAAAACAGTTGCAGCAACAACAAGACCCACAGACTTGGGATCAGATTCAGGTGATGAATCCAAGGTCTCATTGGTTGGTATGACATGTAAAATTGGTGAAGGCATTGATTGTAGAAGTAACTTGTTTCATATAAGGGTAATCATGCAACACATTAAGATAGACACATTAATCGATAGTGGAGCTCAATCTAATCTAGTCTTAGAAGAATTGGTTAAGCAATTGGGGTTAAAAATAGAAGTACATCATAAGCCTTACACACTTAAATGGATAAGCAATCATCATCAAATGCACATAACAAAGCAGTGCACAATCAAATTTGCAATTTCATCTAATTCTGTGGACGAGGTAACATGTGATGTAGTGTCATTAAGTGAATGCGGAATGGTCTTAGGTAGTCCATACTTATATGATCATAAAGCAATCTTCTACAGGACAAAGAATCAATATCAATTAACCAAAGAAGGTCAATATTGTGTGGTTCATGCTCATCATGTTAAGGAAAATAAAACTCTTCAAACAATGGAACAATTAAGAAAGGAATTTCAAGAAAGCAACAAACCTATAATTGTTTCAAATGAAGTAATCGATCTTAAGCAAGAAAAAGAAATGATTGTTGAATGGAAAAACATTCATAGTTTGCTTCAAGATAAGCTCATGTCATGCAAATATTACAATTATATCAGCACATTTGTAGTCATGTTTTTTATACTATCATTAGTAATGTTATCTACATGGATGATAGTGGCTTCAGTAAAATGTGACAGGGTTCAAATGGCTAACAATATGTTGTCAATTTTCATGATTGTGTTATCGTTGATCTTGATGAGACAGGTGTACAGGACAAAGTTCAGAGACAAAGGATAAGCCAAGTGTCCTTTCTCGATATTTTTGACTGGTCATTAACATTTTGGGGACCAAAAGGTCCTTTAGTGGGGAGGTGTGATCTAGAATTGGATCTAGGAGGCTTCCCAGTTCTAGAAAAGGCTCAAAAATCAAAGTTCTCGAAATTGGATGAAACCAATTCCATTGCGACTGGCTCATCGCTTTGATTTCGGCCATATATTTACTTTCTCAAATGGACATTGTATGTGAGAGTTATCACAATCTGACCATTTTCCCAAACAGGTAAAAAGTCAACTGGTAAACCTTCAAAAGTCAATGATGATGTCAGCATGATGTCGTGCTGACATCATCATGCTGACATCAACAAAGTGACATGTGACAGCACAGCAGTAGGGTGACTGGGTAGTGACAGAGACCAATCCCACTTCACCAAGTGAAACATGGTGGACCAATACAACGTTGACAAGTGGCATCATTGAGGACCAATGAAAGGATGCCACATGGCCCAATGATCGGCTACCATGTGGCACCCCATCACTATTGATAGGAAAAAATATTTGGAGCTTATGGGGTTCAACTCCATGACCTATTGGCCGAACAAAGCTTTGAGAAATGACTAAATGCCAACGTGCCACGTTATTTCTTGGTATACCAATCCCACTTTATTGTTAATAAAGTGTATGTATGAAGAGTTGGGATGAAAAGGGGCTGGGGATAAGCCCTAACACGTGGTTTATTTGACTATGTGACCATAATGTGAAGGGGCACAATAGCCACTTTATAACCACTAGAGCAGAGGAGTAAGCACATGTCCGCCATTTAGTTCGGAACCATGACCAGGTGTTGGGCGCATATCCATAGGCATGGTCCTATGTATAGTTACCATGTGACCTATTCCTACGGAAGAGGGGCCAACACACAACCCTTTGGGCTAGCGCTTGGCAACATGTCTCTTCATATGACCTTATTTAAGGGTGTGCGCAGGGACAAATGGGCTAAGCCCTATATTTAATAAAAAAAGTGGGTTATTTACTTTGGTTTTGGGATTTTTAATTGATTTTTGGCCTGTTAATAGAGGATTTTGGCCAATATTGGGGGATATTGGGCTCTTTTTGAGGGCAGATCTTGGGGCGAAGTTGGGATATGAAAAAAAAAACCAAATATATATAAACCAGGCCTTCTTGAGGCCATGGGGGAGATTCAGAGCAGATTAATGCTGAGGGAAAACAATGTCAAATCCATTTTTATACAAGGAATTTGTTGCGGAGCACACCTTTGCGGGCCATTTCTGGGAGCTTCGATCATCTATTTTGAGTGTCATTTCTTCTGTTGGGTTCTAGAGATCTGGGAGAACAAGAATAGATTAGTATTGTAGCCTTATGGCACTGTTGTGATTTATGTTTTGATCTTTGAACATAAATAAAGAAGACACACCCACTTAGACAAACGCCCGGAGACATAGGCGAGATTTCTGAACTCAGTTATTACTTCTCTTGTTATGGTTTGTTGTTATTCATGCTTATGTTCATATTTGTATATTTTTTTATTGCTACTATGTTTCTTCATTAAATTCTTCCTCTTTCATTCAGCTTCCTAAATGGTTAATAAACACATGAAATTAATAACTCAACCATAGTCATTAAAAGATTTTTTTTGGATCAATTGTCCATGGGATGAGTGATGGTGATTGGCTCATCCAAGAGTGGTGTCTCAAATAACTTCATATTGTTTACATTGATGGCATTGTGTATGCCCAGCTGAGAAGGGAGTTTGAATCGATGGGCATTTTCTCCAATGTGTTCCATAATTGTATAGGGGCCACAACAGAGAGGATGTCATTTATGATGCTGACCTTTGAAATGTTACTTGTCTAATAGAAACCAGACATGGTCCCCAAGATGAAACAAAATAGGTGTACAATGCTTTTCATACCTCTAATTTGATCTTGTTTGAGCAACTTTTAAAGCTTCATCTACTTGAGTTTGGAAATGTGCAATTTGTTGAAGGAAGTGTTGGGTTGATCTTTTTTCCCTTTGTTGGTGATATTTTCCTTGTGGATCAAGAGTGAGAGGCACCTCTACTGGAGAAGTGGGTTGAAAACCCAAACACACTTCGAAAGGAGAGAATCCAGTAACTGAGTGTGTGGTAATGTTGTAACTATGTTCTAGAATATGTAAATAAGTATCCCATTGTTTGATACGTGTGAAATGAGTGTGTAGAGCATGTACCAGCATAAAATTTTCTACCTCTGTTTGGCCATCTGTTAGAGGATGGAAGGCGGTGGAGAACTTAAGATGACATCCAAGTAGCACCCATAGTGTCCTCCAAAAGGAGATGAGGAATATTGATTCTCTATCTGAAATAATAGTGCTGGGTAGACCAAAGTGAGGTTAGACATGTTGAAAATATAATTTCATTGTTTGAGTAGTTGTAGTAGTCTTGTTCCAAGCAATGAAAAAGGCCATTTTGGAAAACCGACATACTACTATCAAAATAGCATCATTTTTTTTTGAGTGGTAGGAAATCCACTGAGAAAATCCATTGAAATGGATTCCCATGGTATGGAAGGCACTGGGAGTGGCTGATACAATCCATGTTTCCGGTTGGAAGGTTTGAATTGAGAGCATAAAGTACAAGCTCATATGAATTTCTCTACCTGATGTTGCAGGGATGGCTAATAAAAATGGCGTTGAAGGTTTTGTACTATCTTTTTTGTGCCAAAGTGGCCTCCACATGAAGAGGCATGGGATTCCTTGATGAGAAATAAGCGATCCTCTAATTGAGAAACACGTAGCAAGTTGAGCTTGTAGAGCCACCCATTGTCGATGGTGTAGTCCAAGAAAGGGGTCTAGTTGAATATTGTTGGTTGATGTAGTGCAGCCCAAACTTTTTGAAAGTCATGGTCGGTGGCATACTTGTCTCTCCATGTGTGATACAAAACACATTGAACTTCTAATATTTGGAGAACTTGATTCAAAGGATGAGTAAGAAAATATTCCATTTTGTTAGAGGTACCCTTCTTGTAGCAAATGACCAGATGGAACTTTTGTATGTAGGTTTCCCATTTGAGATGTCTCTTCTCTTGAATTAATGAAAATTAGAGGATGGTGATCTGTATGGGAATGGTCTCCTTACATAGAAAATAGTGTCTCCATTTCTTGAGAGCTTGAATGAGGTTGTAGAATTCTTTATTGTATGTGTTATAATTTTTCTTAGCATCTGAAAGAGCTTCAAAGTGATAGGCTATAGGATGTCCTCCTTGTTTAAGTACTGCACCAATAGCATATTGAGAGACATCATATTCGATCTCAAAGGGTTGATTCAAGTATGGAAATCTAAGTATAGGGGAAGAACAAAAATCCTGCTTGAGGTGAGAAAATTGACAAGTAACCTCTCCATTCCAAACAAAGTTTTTAGTGATGTTAGATAATTGCTGAAAAGGTAGAGCAATCTAAGATAAGTGTAAAACAAACTTTCGATAAAAGTTCATACCACCCATGAATCTTTTTAATTCACTTACTAAAGAAGGGGTTGGCCATTGTGCCAATGCTTGTACTCATGCTGGATTTGGACGAATGCCTTCTAGGTCCATAAGAAAGCCAAAATATGGAACTAAAAGTTGGCCAAAGTATGATTTCTTTTCCTTTAACTGTAGCTTGTTCTCCCGACATAGTTCTAACACTTGGAGAACATTTTGAAGATGTGACTCCAAAGATTTACTGAATATGAGAATGCCATCCAAATATATAACAACAATGAGGCCCAAAAGAGGCCTAAAGATATCATTAATAACTCTCATAAATTTTGTTGGTGCAATAGTCAGTCCAGATGGCATGACTTTCCATTTGAAAAGACCAAATTTGGTATTCAAGGATGTCTTCCACGCATTTGTTGGTTTCATTATGACCTGATGGTATCTAGATGTCAAATATAACTTTGTGAACCATTGATCACTTTGCATATTGTCCAACAACTCCTCAATCCAGGGTAGGGGGTATCAGTTCTTAATTGTAGCCTTGTTAAGGGCATGGCAGTTAGTGACTAGGTGTATCTCAGTGGTGTCCTTCTTTGATATTACAAGGGCAAGGGATGCACAAGGGGAAGTTGAAGGTTGTATATGACCTGAGTTTATGAGCTCTGTCAATTGTTTATTGATTTCTTCTGCCTTTCATGGTGCTAGTGGGTAAGCATGGGTATTGGGTAATGAAGATTCTGGAATGATATTTATAGAATGATCTATGTGGTGATGGGGGGGTATTATAGTGGGTGGTTGGAAGACATCAGCGAATTCTCAGAGTAGGGGAGACATGGCTTGTGGCACTGGGTGGGTTGTATTGTCTGGTTGAATAGGGAGGACCAGACATAGAGAAACACATTGGTTCAGATGGACATGGGGATTGGTCTCTTTTTTTGTGGTGGGTTTTGGGAGTGTTGTAGGGTAAAGTCAAATTTGAAGTCAAGGTGGATCGATATGGTAAAGAAATTTAACGCAATTCGAAGAGGTCAACCAAAAATAGGTTGATAGGCGGGCATGTGACAACCGAATGAAGACCGAATGAAGGTCCACTAGTAGTCGATGGGTAATACGACTTGGTAGTAGACTGTAATAGAATCCTAATATTCATGGGATTTGTACCCAATTATCTACATGGATCTGTAACTGTTTTGGGTGCCATTTATTTAGGGTTTTTCCTATAGTAATCCTATAAAGAGCCATGTTGGAAAACCTCATCGACACACCCACGAGGAATCATGACGATCAACATGAGAGAGCACACAAGGCAAGATTTGTACCGGAGTAGGAGTTTGACTTGCCAAAAGCCTAGAATGGAGTATGGTTATCTTTTAGGTGAAGAGGCATAGTCCAGACAAACTATTCTTGGTGTGCCAAGAAACCAAGTAATAATCGTCACGGTGTCACACATCCTCAGGAGGTGAATGATTATAAGATCTGATTAGATGTCTATTTATCTCTTCACCACTACTATAGTTGGAACAATGGTGGGAGAGGGGCGCACTTGTTGAGAACGTTTGATGGACTGATCAAGGGTCAAGCAGTGAGATGGATGGTGCAAGTGACAAATCTTGGAAGGTCAAGAGAGACAATGCAATTCAACGATTTGAGAAACTCCAAGAGGCCTTGGAGAGGATGAATGAATTCAATGCACATATGGAGTTTGACGTAAACAAGTTGAAGGCATTGGCGAAGAGGACTAATAATTTGGCATCAAATGTGTTGGGAGCACTCAGGGAGGAAAACATTCATCATGGAGGAAGCAAAACACCAAAGGATCATCCCATATCGATCATGAGGAAAGGTAGGATGATTGAGAGTTACCTCTATTCACAAATTCGTTATATGAAGAACTGTCCAATGCAAGAAAAAATGACTCTATTGGTTGAGGAGGAGGCTTGACTCACACCAACATTGGAGGAGTTAGAACCCTTGGTAGAGATAATTCAAGTGTCAAAACCAATAGAAGAAATGACTGAATTCATGGAAACATTGGTGGAATGCATGCAAGAGTTCAAGACAAGGGGTGAAGGACAATTTTCACAAAGTGAAGTAGTTGAAGGACTCTACCTTGTAGACACAATAGCAAGTGGGTTGAGTATGGCAGCCTTGGTTGACATGGGGGAAATGCACAATTTTGCGGGTGAATGATCTTTGAAGTATCTTCATCACAAACATGAGAGCTTCAATGGAACGTGTAAAGTGTTGAAGTGAGCAATGATGATGGTGATGAGTGTTGGTTGTGGAGTCTGATTATCTTCTTGATTCAGAGGTCTTTGTTTCTAGCTGTGTTTATACCTCATGAAGAATTTACACCTCGGAAGAATGTACACTCCTCCATGCGCAGGAGTATAGGGGGGTTAACTCCCCTACGGGGTCCGGGAGGTCCATCCCCCCAGCTGGGGGTCTGGGGGAAAGCGGGCCCTCGGCGAAGGTTTGGGGGACAACGTTCCCCGATGGGGGTTCGAGGGTGAATCCCTCGAAGGAAAAATTGCCTTATAAATTTATATTGTAATTTCATTATAAATCTAGACCATTCATTATAAGGTCGTATATCTGATGGTAGAAGTTATGTAAGGGTTTTTTTCCCTAGAAGGCAACCCTCTTTTATGAGGGAAATGTATTGCGGCTATGTATGATGGAAAATATTGTATTCTAAGAGAGGATACTATGAGAGAAATAAGAGGAAGTTACAACGGGTGTGTTGTAGGTTGTATCCCTTCATTTGTTGGATAATAATAAAGTAAGGACCTGGCAATTTGTCTCATGGACATAGCCCACACTGGATAAACTACATATATATGTGTATCTATTATATTGTGTATATTTTGTGTTTTATTTCCGCATTTGTTTTATTTTATTGCTGTGCAATCTTGTTTTTCTAACAACTCGTATTAGAGTGAAAGGTAACTTGCAGGAAAATAGGGTTACTCGTTCGAGTGGGAGAAATGGCAGAATATGAAAAGTTTAGGGTCGAGAAATTTAATGGACAAAAATACTAGTTATGCAAGATGCAGATGGAAGATTATTTATATCTGAAGGATGTATTCCTACCATTGGGTGGCATAGCAAAGAAGCTAACAACCATGAAGGATGAAGAATGGGAGATTCTTGATAGAAAGGCTCTAGGAATGATATCGACCGAGCCTCGCAGCGTTGGTGGCTTTCAATATTTCAAAAGAAAATACAACAAAGGAGCAGATGGACACATTGGCTAAACTTTAAGAAAACTCCTCAGTGCCCAATAAGGTATTTCTAATGAAGAGATTATTTAATATGAAGATGTCAGAAGGTGGGTCTGTTGCAGATCATTTAAATGAATTTTGTACAATTATTAATCAGCTAAGTTATGTAAAAGTGGACTTTGCTGATGAGGTCAAGGCTCTTCTAATATTGTGCTCATTGCCAGAAAGATGGAACATCTTGATTATGGTTGTAAGTAACTTTGTCTATGGTTCAAACACTTTAAAATTTGATGATGTTGTTGGTGTTATCCTTAGTGAGGAAATGTGATGGAAAAGAACAGGTCAGACATAAGGTAATGCATTAAACATAGAGAACAAGGGAAGACAAAAGGATAGAGGAAAGGGCCCAGGGAACCACGAGAATTCTAGGAAGCGAAGATCCAAATACGAACTTGGAAATATAGAGTGTTGGAATTGTGGAAAGAAAGGACATATGAAGAAGGACTGTAGAGTTCCAAAGAAACAAAGAGATGGACAGCAGGAGAAAAATCAAGAAGCAAATGTAACAGGTGATGTGTTACAAGATGCTTTGATTCTTTATATAGATAATAATTATGAGTCTTGGGTAGTAAATTCATGGGCTTCATTTCATGCCACACCCCATAGGAAACATTATCTATATTATGTTCAAGGTGATATTGGTCAGGTTCATTTGGGTGATCATGCACTATGCCAAATTGTTGGAATGGGAAAGGTAAAAATAAAGCAAAGAAATGGAAACCAATGGTTGTTGAAAGAGGTAAGACATGTTTCAGATCTAAGGAAAAATACAATTTCAACGGGATAGCTGGCAAGTGAAGGTTATATATCCATATTTAGAGATAAGGTGTGGAAGGTCACCAAAGGATCATTGGTAATAGAAAAAGGAGAGAAGGTAGGTACATTGTATTTATGCATTAGTAATATTGACTCTTCTATCTCTTTAGCTTCTACAGGAGTGGATACAACACTATGGAATCATAGGCTTGGAAACATGAGTGAGAAAGGGATGCAGATACTTCACAAAATAAAAAAAAATCTATATCTTAAACAAATTGATTTGGATTTCTATGAGCATTGTGTTTATGGAAAACAGAAGAGAGTCAGATTTCTCAGAGTCGGAAAAGAAAAGAAGAGTGAAAGGTTAGAGCTTGTGCATACAAATTTATGGGGACCAGCTTAGGTATCATCTCTTGGTGGCTCTCGTTATTATATTAATTTTATTGATGATGCAACTAGAAAAACTTGGGTTTATTGCATTCAACAAAAAACTGATGTTTTTTATACTTTTAAGAAATGGAAATATTTAGTTGAGAATGAGACAGGAAAAATGTTGAAGTGTCTCAGATCAAACAATGGAGGTGAATATTGCAGCAAGGAGTTTGATTATTATTATTGTTGATACCATGGGATTTGTAGAGAAGAAAGTTACAGAAACACCACAAGAAAATGGTGGGCCAGAAAGGATGAACAGGACAATCATGAAGCGTGCAAGGAGTATGAGATTGCATGTTGGTTTTCCCTTACAGTTATGGGAAGATGTTGTAGATATTGTTGTTTACTTAATAAACAGAGGACCTTCAAGCTCTTTGGATGGTGGAATTCCATAGGAGGAATGGATAGCTAAAAAGTTAAACTATTATTTTTGGAAGACTTTTGGTTGTGAATCATTTGTCCATATTGATAAAGACAATAGAAAAAATCTTGAGGAAAAAACCAAGAAGTGTACCTTTATTGGATATGATGTTAATGATTTTGGTTACCTCTTATGGGATTATGAAAATCACAAAATCATTAGGAGTAGATATGTCATATTCAATGAGAAGGTCATGTACAAAGATGAATTGCAGGGAAATATACAAGAAAAAGAAAAAATAGAATACGCAGTGCTTGATGAGATCACTAAAAAGAAATTACAAAGGAACCAGAAAATCAAAATGTACAACAACAGGAGCAACATGTACCTCTAACTCATGCAAGTTTTTTTAGAATATCTATCAGGTTATGTAGACCCCCTGAACGATACTCTCCTTCATTGTATTATTTATTGTTGACTGATTCTAGTGAGCCAGAATGTTATGAAGAGGCAATGTAGGTAGACACCAAAAAGACGTGAGAGAATGGAATGAAAGAAGAAATGGATTCCCTGGTAAATAACCAGAATTGGGATTTGGTTTAGTTTCCTTCAGAAAAAGAGCATTACAAAATAAATGGGTTTACAAGTTGAAGGAAGAAGATGGAGGAAAAAAACGGTACAAGGATAGACTTGTTGTAAAAGGGTTTGCACAAAAGAAAGGTATAGATTTTGATGAAATATTTTCTCCTGTTGTTAAAATGACTTCAATTAGGACTATTTTAAGTCTTCTGGCAATAGAATATTTTCATCTTGAACAGTTAGATGTAAAACCAACTTTTCTCCATGTGGATTTGGAGGAAGAGATTTATATGCAGCAGCCACAGGGGTCTGAGGTCAAAGGAAAGGATAATTTGGTATGTAGGTTGAAGATGAGCTTATATCGCCTAAAGAAATCTCAAAGGAAGTGGTATTTGAAGTTTGACAAGTTTATGACAGAACAAGCTTATAGTAGATGTCATTATGATCATTGTGTTTATTTTAAAAGGCTAGAAAATGGAAGCTATATTATCTTGCTATTGTATGTAGATGACATGTTTGTTGTAGGGTCTAATATGAAGGATATAAATGTGCTCAAGAAGAAATTATCTAATTCATTTGCAATGAAGGATTTGGTTGTTGTAAAGAAAATCCCTGGAATGAGAATAACAAGAGACAAGAAAAATCGCAAATTGACATTGTCTCAGGGTGAGTACATAGAGAAGGTGTTGCAGAGATTTAGAATGC
>JASDQU010737776.1:39447-59844 GCA_032191745.1 Picea mariana | reverse complement strand
ATATTACAATTATATCAGTGCATTTGTAGTCATGTTTTTGATACTATCATTAGTAATGTTATCTACATGGATGATAGTGACTTCAGTAAAATGAGACAGGGTTCAAATGGCTAACAATATGTTGTCAATTTTCATGATTGTGTTATCGTTGATCTTGATGAGACAGGTGCACAGGACAGAGTTCAGAGACAAAGGAAAATCCAAGTGGCCTATTTCGATATTTTTGACTGGTCAATAACATTTTGGGGACCAAAAGGTCCTTTAGTGGGGAGGTGTGATCTAGAATTGGATCCAGGAGGCTTCCCAGGTCCAAAAAAGGCTCAAAAATGAAAGTTCTCGAAATCGGATGAGAGCAATTCTATTGTGACCGGCTCATCGCTTTGATTCTGACCATATATTTACTTTCTCAAATGGACATTGTATGCGAGAGTTTTCACTCTCTGGTCATTTTCCCGAACAGGTAAAAAGTCAACTGGTAAACCTACAAAAGTCAATGATGATGTCAGCATGATGTCGTGTTGATGTCATCATGCTGACATCAACAAAGTAGCATGTGGCAGCACAACAATATGGTGACTGGGCAGTGACAGGGACCAATCCCACTTCACCAAGTGAAAGATGGTGGACCAATACAACATTGACAAGTGGCATCATTGAGGACCGATGAAAGGGTGCCACGTGGCCCAATGATGGGCTACCATGTGGCACCCCATCACTATTGATGGGAAAAAATATTTGGAGCTTATGGGGTTCGACTCCATGACCTATTGGTCGAACAAAGATTTGAGAAATGACTAAATGCCAATGCGCCATGTTATTTCTTGGTATACCAATCCCACTTTATTGTTAGTAAAGTGTATGTATGAAGAGTTGGGATGAAAAGGGGCTAGGGATAAGCCCCAACACGTGGTTTATTTGACTATGTGACCATAATGTGAAGGGGTACAAGCACCATTGTATAACCACCAGAGCGGGAGGAGTAAGCACCCATCCGCCATTTAGTTCAGAGCCATGACCAAGTGTTGGGCGCATATCCATAGGCATGGTCCTATGTATAGTTACCATGTGACCTATGCCTACGGAAGAGGGGCCAATACACAACCCTTTGGGCTAGCGCTTGGCCACATGTCTCTTCATATGACCTTATTTAAGGGTGCACGCAGAGACAAAGGGGCTAAGCCCTATATTTAATAAAAAAAGTGAGTTATTTACTTTGGTTTTTGGATTTTTAATTGATTTTTGGCCTGTTAATAGAGGATTTTGGCCAATATTGGGGGATATTGGGCTCTTTTTGAGGGCAGATCTTGGGGGAATGTTGGGATATGAAAAAAAAAACCAAATATATATAAACCAGGCCTTCTTGAGGCCATGGGGGAGATTCGGAGCAGATTAATGCTGAGGGAAAACAATGTCAAATCCATTTTTATACAAGGAAATTGTTGCAGAGTGCACCTTTGCGGGCCATTTCTAGGATCTTCGGTCATCTATTTTGAGTGTCATTTCTTCTGTTGGGTTCTAGAGATCTGGGAGAACAAGAATATATTAGTATTTTATCCTTATGGCACTATTTTGATTTATGTTTTGAGCTTTGAACACAAATAAAGAAGCCACACCCACTTAGACAAAGGCCCGAAGACATAGGCGAGATTTTCGAGCACCGTTATTACTTCTCTTGTTATGGTTTGTTGTTCTTCATGCTTATTTTCATATTTGTATATATTTTTTATTGCTGCTATGTTTCTTCATTAAATTCTTCCTCTTTCATTCAGCATCCTAAATGGTTAATAAACACATGCAATTAATAACTCAACCATAGTCATTGAAAGATTTTTTTTGGATCAATTGTCCATGGGATGAGTGATGGTGATTGGCTCATCCAAGAGTAGTGTCTCAAATAACTTCATATTGTTTACATTGATGGCATTGTGTATGCCCAGCTGAGAAGGGAGTTTGAATCGATGGGCATTTTCTCCAATGTGTTCCATAATTGTATAGGGACCACAACGGAGAGGATGTCGTTTATGATGCTGACCTTTGAAATGTTGATTGTCTAATAGAAACTAGACATGGTCCCCAATATGAAACAAAATAGGTGTACAATGCTTTCCATACCTCTAATTTGATCTTGTTTGAGAAACTTTCAATGCTTCATCTACTTGAGTTTGGAAATGTGCAATTTGTTGAAGGAAGTGTTGGGTTGATCTTTTTTCCCTTTGTTGGTCATATTTTCCTTGTGGATCAAGAGTGAGAGGCACCTCTAATGGAGAATTGGGTTGAAAACCCAAACACACTTTGAAAGGAGCAAATCCAATAGCTGAGTGTGTGGTAATGTTGTAATTATGTTCTAGAATATGTAAATAAGTATCCCATTGTTTGATACGTGTGAAATGAGTGTGTAGAGCATGTACCAACAAAAAATTTTCTACCTATGTTTGGCCATCTGTTAGAGGATGGAAGGTGGTGGAGAACTTAAGATGACAGCCAAGTAGCGCCCATAGTGTCCTCCAAAAGGAGCTAAGGAATATTGAGTCTCTATCTAAAATAATAGTGCTGGGTAGACCAAAGTGAGGTTAGACATGTTGAAAATATAATTTCATTGTTTGAGCAGTTGTAGTATTCTTGGTGCAAGCAATGAAAAAGGCCATTTTGGAAAACCAACATACTACTATTGAAATGGCATCATTTGTTTTTGAGTGGTAGGAAATCCACTGAGAAAATCCATTGAAATGGATTCCCATGGTATGGAAGGCACTGGGAGTGGATGATACAATCCATGTTTTTGGTTGGAAGGTTTGGATTGAGAGCATAAAGTACAAGCTCATATGAATTTCTCTACCTGATGTTGTAGGGATGGATAATAAAAATGGCGTCGAAGGTTTTGTACTATCTTTTTTGTGCCAAAGTGGCCTCCACATGAAGAGGCATGGGATTCCTTGATGAGAAATAAGCGATCCTCTGATTGAGGAACACATAGAAATTTGAGCTTGTAGAGTCACCCATTGTGGATGGTGTAGTCCAAGAAAGGGGTCTAGTTGAATATTGTCGGTTGATGTAGTGCAGCCCAAACTTTTTGAAAGTCATGGTCGGTGACATACTTGTCTCTCCATGTGTGATACAAAACACATTGAACTTCTAATATTTGGAGAACTTGATTCAAAGGATGAGTAAGAAAATATTCCATTTTTTTAGAGGTACCCTTGTTGTAGCAAATGACCAGATGGAACTTTTGTATGTAGGTTTCCCATTTGAGATGTCTCTTCTCTTGAATTAATGAAAATTAGAGGATGGTGATCTGTATGGAGAATGGTCTCCTTACATAGAAAATAGTGTCTCCATTGCTTGATAGCTTGAATGAGGTTGTAGAATTCTTTATTGTATGTGCTATAATTTTTCTTAGCATCTGAAAGAGATTCAAAATGATAGGCTACGGGATGTCCTCCTTGTTTAAGTACTGCACCAATAGCATATTGAGAGACATCATATTCGATATCATAGGGTTGATTCAAGTATGGAAATCTAAGTATAGGGGAAGAACAAAAATCTTGCTTGAGGTGAGAAAATTGACAAGGAACCTCTCCATTCCAAACAAAGTTTTTAGTGATGTTAGATAATTGCTGAAAAGGTAGAGCAATCTAAGATAAGTGTAAAACAAACTTTCAATAAAAGTTCATACCACCCGTGAATATTTTTAATTCACTTTCTAAAGAAGGGGTTGGCCATTGTGCCAATGCTTGTACCCATGCTGGATCTGGACGAATGCCTTCTGGGTCCATAAGAAAGCCAAAATATGGAACTGAAAGTTGGCCAAAGTATGATTTATTTTCCTTTAACTGTAGCTTGTGCTCCCGACGTAGTTCTAGCACTTGGAGAACATTTTGAAGATGTGACTCCAAATATTTACTAAATATGAGAATTCCATCCAAATATATAACAACAATTCGGCCCAAAAGAGGCCTAAAGATATCATTAATAACTCTCATAAATTTTGTTGGTGCAATAGTCAATCCAGGTGGCATGACTTTCCATTCGAAAAGACCAAATTTGGTATTCAAGGATGTCTTCCACACATTTGTTGGGTTCATTATGACCTGATGGTATCTAGATGTCAAATATAACTTTGTGAACCATTGATCACCTTGCAAATTGTCCAACAACTCCTCAATCCAGGGTAGGGGGTATCAGTTCTTGATTGTAGCCTTGTTAAGGGCATGGCAGTCAGTGACTAGGTGTATCTCAGTGGTGTCCTTCTTTGATATTACAAAGGCAGGGGATGCACAAGGGGAAGTTGAAGGTTGTATATGACCTGAGTTTATGAGCTTTGTCAATTGTTTATTGATTTCTTCTGCCTTTTGTGGTGCTAGTGAGTAAGCACGTGTATTGGGTAATGAAGCTTCTGGAATGATATTTATAGAATGATCTATGTGGTGATGGGGGGGTATTATAGTGGGTGGTTGGAAGACATTAGCGAATTCTTAGAGCAGGGGAGACATGGCTCGTGGTACTGGGTGGGTTGTATTGTCTAGTTGAATAGGGAGGACTAGACATAGAGAAACACATTGGTTCAGATGGACATGGGGATTGGTCTCTTTTTGTGTGGTGGGTTTTGGGGGTGTTGTAGGGTAAATTCAAATTCAAATTCAAGGTGGATCGACATGGTAAAGAAATTTAACGCAATTTGAAGAGGTCAACCAAAAATAGGTTGATAGGCGGGCGTGTGACAACCGAATGAAGGTCGACTGGTAGTCGACAGGTAATACGACTTGGTAGTAGACTGTAATAGAATCCTAATATTTATGGGATTTGTACCCAATTATCTACATGGATCTGTAACTGTTTTGGGTGCCATTTATTTAGGGTTTTTCCTATAGTAATCCTATAAAGAGCCATGTTGGAAAACCTCATCGACACACCCACGAGGAATCACAACGATCAACGCGAGAGAGCACACAAGGCAAGAGTTGTACTAGAGTAGGATTTTGACTTGCCAGAAGCCTAGAATGGAGTATGGTTATATTTTAGGTGAAGAGGCATAGTCCAGACAAACTATTCTTGGTGTGCCAAGAAACCAAGTAATAATCTTTGCGGTGTCACACATCCTCAGGAGGTGAATGATCATAAGATCTGATTAGATGTCTATTTATCTCTTCACCACTACTATAGTTGGAACAATGGTGGGAGAGGGGTGCACTTGTTGAGAATGTTTGATGGACTGATCAAGGGTCAAGCAGTGAGATGGATGGTGCAAGTGACAAATATTGGAAGGTCAAGAGAGACAATGCAACTCAACGATTTGAGAAACTCCAAGAGGCCCTGGAGAGGATGAATGAATTCAATGCACATATGGAGTTTGACGTAAACAAGTTGAAGGAATTGGCGAGGAGGACTAATAATTTGGCATCAAATGTGTTGGGAGCACTCAGGGAGGAAAACATTCATCATGGAGGAAGCAAAACACAAAAGGATCATCCCATATAGATCATGAGGAAAGGAAGGATGATTGAGTGTTACCTCTATTCACAAATTCTTTTTATGAAGAACTATCCAATGCAAGAAAAAATGACTCTATTGGTTGAGGAGGAGGCTTGACTCACACCAACATTGGAGGAGTTAGAACCCTTGGTAGAGATAATTCAAGTGTCAAAACCGATAGAAGAAATGACTAAATTCATGGAAACGTTGGTTGAATGCATGCAAGAGTTTAAGACAAGGGGTGAAAGACAATTTTCACAAAGTGAAGCAGTTGAAGGACTCTACCTTGTAGACACAATAGTAAGTGGGTTGAGTATGGAAGCCTTGGTTAACATGGGGGAAATGCACAATTTTGTGGGTGAATGATATTTGAATTATCTTCATCACAAACATGAGAGCTTCAATGGAACATGTAAAGTGTTGAAGTGAGCAATGATGATGGTGACGAGTGTTGGTTGTGGAGTCTGATTATCTTCTTGATTTAGAGGTCTTTGTTTCCAGTTGTGTTTATACCTCATGAAGAATTTACACCTCGGAAGAATGTACACTCCTCCATGTGTGGGAGTACAGGGGGGGTTAACCCCCCTGCAGGGTCCAGGAGGTCCATCCCCCCAGCTGGGGTTCTGGGAGAAAGAGGGCCCTCGGCAAAGGTTTGGGGGACAATGTTCCCTAATGGGGGTTCGAGGGTGAATCCCTCGAAGGAAAAATTTCCTTATAAATTTATATTGTAATTTCATTATAAATCTAGACCACTCATTATAAGGTCACATATCTGACAGTAGAAGTTATGTAAGGGTTTTTTTCCCTAGAAGGCAACCCTATTTTATGAGGGAAATTTATGGCGACTATGTATGATGGCGAATATTGTATTATAGAGAGGATACCGTGAGAGAAATAAGAGGAAGTTACAACGGGTGTGTTATAGGTTGTATCCCTTCATTTGTTGGATAATAATAAAGTAAGGACCTGACAATTTGTCTCATGGACATAGCCCACACTGGATAAACTACATATATATGTGTATCTATTATATTGTGTATATTTTGTGTTTTATTTCTGCATTTGTTTTATTTTACTGCTATGCGATCTTGTTTTTCTAACAACTCGTATCAGAGTGAAAGGTAACTTGCAGGAAAATAGGGTTACCCGTTCGAGTGGGAGAAATGGCAGAATATGAAAAGTTTAGGGATGAGAAATTTAACGGACAAAACTAATAGTTATGCAAGATGCAGATGGAAGATTATTTATATCAGAAGGATGTATTCCTACCATTGGGTGGCATAGCAAAGAATATAACAACCATGAAGGACGAAGAATGGGAGATTCTTGACAGAAAGGCTCTAGGAATGATATCGGTTGAGCCTCGCAATGTTGGTGGCTTTCAATATTTCGAAAGAAAAGACAACAAAGGAGCTGATGGACGCATTGGCTAAACTTTATGAAAAATCCTCAGTGCCCAATAAGGTATTTCTAATGAAGAGATTATTTAATATGAAGATGTCAGAAGGTGGGTTTGTTGCAGATCATTTAAATGAATTTAGTACAATTACTAATCAGCTAAGTTCTGTAAAAGTGGACTTTGATGATGAGGTCAAGGCTCTTCTAATATTGTGCTCATTGCCAAAAATATGGAACAACTTGATTATGGTTGTAAGTAACTTTGTCTATGGCTCAAACACTTTAAAATTTGATGATGTTGTTGGTGTTATCCTTAGTGAGGAAATGTGATGGAAAAGAATAGGTCAGACATAAGGTAATGCATTAAACATGGAGAACAAGGGAAGACAAAAGGATAGAGGAAAGGGCCCAAGGAACCACGAGAATTCTAGGAAGCGAAGATCCAAATACAGACTTGGAAAGATAGTGTGTTGGAATTGTGGAAAGAAAGGACATTTGAAGAAGGACTGTAGAGTTCCAAAGAAACAAAGCAATGGACAGTAGGAGAAAAATCAAGAAGCAAATGTAACAAGTGATGTGTTACAAGATACTTTGATTCTTTATATAGATAATAATTATGAGTCTTTGGTAGTAAATTCATGGGCTTCATTTCATGCCACACCCCATAGGAAACATTTTCTATATTATTTTCAAGGTGATATTGGTTAGGTTCATTTGGGTGATGATGCACTATGCCAAATTTTTGGAATGGGAAAGGTAAAAATAAAGCAAAGCAATGGAAACCAATGGTTGTTGAAAGAGGTAAGACATGTTCCAGATCTAAGGAAAAATACAATTTCAATAGGATAGCTGGCAAGTGAAGGTTGTATATCCATATTTAGAGATAAGGTGTGGAAGGTCACCAAAGGATCATTGGTGATAGAAAAATGATAGAAGGTAGGTACATTGTATTTATGCATTAGTAATATTGACTCTTCTATCTCTTTAGCTTCTACAGGAGTGGATAAAACACTATGGAATCATAGGCTTGGAAACATGAGTGAGAAAGGGATGCAGATACTTCACAAAATAAAAAAAATTCTAGATCATAAACAAATTGATTTGGATTTCTATGAGCATTGTGTTTATGGAAAATAGAAGAGAGTCAGATTTCTAAAAGTCGGAAAAGAAAAGAAGAGTGAAAGGTTAGAGCTTGTGCATACAAATTTATGAGGACCAGCTCAGGTATCATCTCTTGGTGGCTCTCGTTATTATATTAATTTTATTGATGATGCAACTAGAAAAACTTGGGTTTATTGCATTCGACAAAAAACTGATGTTTTTTATACTTTTAAGAAATGGAAATATTTGGTTGAGAATGAGACAGGAAAAATGTTGAAGTGTCTCAGATCAAACAATGGAGGTGAATATTGCAGCAAGGAGTTTGATTATTATTATTGTTGATACCATGGGATTTGTAGAGAAGAAAGTTATAGGAACACCACAAGAAAATGGTGGGCCAGAAAGGATGAACAGGACAATCATGAAGTGTGCAAGGAGTATGAGATTGCATGTTGGTTTTCCCTTACAGTTATGGGAAGATGTTGTAGATATTGTTGTTTACTTAATAAACAGAGGACCTTCAAGCTCTTTGGATGGTGGAATTCCATAGGAGGAATGGATAGGTAAAAAGGTAAAATATTATTTTTGGAAGACTTTTGGTTGTGAATCATTTGTCCATATTGATAAAGAAAATAGAAAAAATCTTGAGGAAAAAACCAAGAAGTGTACCTTTATTGGATACAATGTTAATGATTTTGGTTACCTCTTATGGGATTACGAAAATCACAAAATCATTAGGACTAGATATGTCATATTCAATGAGAAGGTCATGTACAAAGATCAATTGCAGGGAAATATATAAGAAAAAGAAAAAATAGAATATGCAGTGCCTGATGAGATCACTGAAAAGAAATTCCAAAGGAACCAAAAAATCAAAATGTACAACAACAAGAGAAACATGTACCTCTAACTCATGCAAGTTTTGTTAGAATATATATCAGGTTATGTAGACCCCCTGAACGATACTCTCCTTCATTGTATTATTTATTGTTGACTAATTCTGGTGAGCCAGAATGTTATGAAGAGGCAATGTAGGTAGACACCAAAAAGAAGTGGGAGAATGGAATGAAAGAAGAAATGGATTCCCTGGTAAATAACCAGAATTGGGATTTGGTTTAGTTTCCTTTAGAAAAAGAGCATTACAAAATAAATGGGTTTACAAGTTGAAGGAAGAAGGTGGAGGAGAAAAACGATACAAGGATAGACTTCTTGTAAAAGGGTTTACACAAAAGAAAGGTATAGATTTTGATGAAATATTTTCTCCTGTTGTTAAAATGACTTCAATTAGGACTATTTTAAGTCTTCTAGCAATAGAATATTTTCATCTTCAACAGTTAGATGTAAAACCAACTTTTCTCCATGTGTATTTGGAGGAAGAGATTTATATGCAGCAGCCACAGGGGTCTGAGGTCAAAGGAAAGGATAATTTGGTATGCAGGTTGAATATGAACTTATATCACCTAAAGAAAGCTCAAAGGAAGTGGTATTTGAAGTTTGACAGGTTTATGATAGAACAAGCTTATAGTAGATGTCATTATGATCATTGTGTTTATTTTAAAAGGCTAGAAAATGGAAGCTATATTATCTTGCTATTGTATGTATATGGCATGTTTGTTGTAGGGTCTAATATGAAGGATATAAATGTGCTCAAGAAGAAATTAGCTAATTCATTTGCATTGAAGGATTTGGGTGTTGTAAAGAAAATCCTTGGAATGAGAATAACAAGAGACAAGAAAAATCGCAAATTGACATTGTCTCAGGGTGAGTACATAGAGAAGGTGTTGCAGAGGTTAAGAATGCAGAATGCAAAACCAGTTAGTACACCTTTGGCCAGCGATTTTAAATTAAAGAAGGAAATTTTCCCCAAGACACAGGAGGATATAGAATACATGTATAGGGTCCCTTATTCATTAGCAATTGGCAGTTTGATGTATGTGATGGTTTGCACAAGACCATATATTTCACATGCAGTGGGAGTTGTGAGTAGGTATATGAACAATCCAGGTAAAGAACATTGGGAGGAAGTAAATGGGATTCTCAGGTATTTGAGAGGTATTTCTACTAATGCATTATGTTTTGGAGGTTCAGACACTATTCTACAGGGATATGTTGAATCAGATATGGCAGGTGATAAATATAGGAGGAGAACTAGAGGGTATGTTTTTACCATAGGTGGAATAATAGTAAGTTGGATTTCAAAACTGAAAAAGGTTGTACTTTCAACAATAGAAGCAGAGTATGTTGATGCTACAAAGGCTAGTAAAAAAATGATTTGGTTACAAAGGTTTATGGAGGAATTGAGAAAGAAGAAGGAGAATAACAGGTTGTACTGTGAAAGTGAGAGTGCCATTTAACTTGCAAAGAACTCAGCCTTCCATTCGAATACTAAGCATATACAGATCATGTATCATTTCATATGATACATCTTGGAAGATGGACATTTAAAGTTGGAAAAGATACACACTAGCCAGAATCCTGTCGACATGTTAACAAAGGGAGTAACCAAGGAGAAATTGAGTTCCTACTTAGTTTCAATTGGTATTCCAACTATAAATCCATTTATTCTGTTAAAAGGGCTTTCGACTTTTTTGAATTATTTAGCATTCAAATAAATTTTACTATGTATTGTTCAATATGATTAAACATCAATTATATTTATAATTTCTCGTTTTAGTTTGGCACAAGCCTTTTTATAACAATGTATCTATTAATATTTTAATTTTAATTTTTAATGGACACATAACTTTCAAATATACATAAATTTAGTATATGTATTTAATATATAAAAATTTGAAATATATAAATTTAATATCTATATTTAATATATAAATACAAAATTTATATATAAATAAAAATATTATAAATATAGTATTTAAATAAGTCATTTCTTTCATATAAATAAAAATATTTTTAAAATAATTAAAATCTTTCAATATATATATATATATATATATATATATATATCTACTTAATATAAAAGCTAATATAGAAAAAAAAAAAAAGATATTCAATTTAAACATAAATATAATATTTGTATATAAATATAATTACAATATTTTGTAAAGTCTCCCATGACACCCACCGAGCATGTGCCCTTTGGGCAGATTTGATGATGGAACAGATAAAGAGAACAAGGAATAAGTGATCAATTGGGCGAACTAAGAAGTTTGTGTGTGGGAAGGATCACCTTGGGCGCACGATGGTGATGTGTGGCACCAAGGGGGCATGCACCTTACTTGCCTTATAATGATTGATGGAAACTTGGGTTGTGTTTGGGAAAGGGCGGGGCAACTTGGGACCATGCCCAAGGAATGGAATTGTTTACTCTCAGCAACATCAGTGTGTCGGAGAGGTTGGACAACCTCATCAACACACCCATGAGGAATCACGACAATCAACATGAGAGAGCGCACAAGGCAAGAGTTCTACTAGAGTAGGAGTGTGTCTTTCCATAAACCTAGAATTGAGTATGGGTATGTTCTAGGTGAAGAGGCATAGTTTGTGTAACGTTCCCCCACCATCAACCCCATGGTCGGGCCAACATTACTACGTGGAAAAACACTACTATAACATGTTATGAATTCTTATGAAATACAATTGCTTAGTTATATTTAAACATAGTGTAAGCACATTAATACCATTATCATACATAATCCACGGCATTAACAATAATTCATGAATACAGCGAAATACATGTAAACATTGCTAGAATCAAATACATGCATATTTAATTGAAATTATATGCATGTATATACTTATCTTTTATACTGGAAGTAATTCACCAAATTCTTGTAGACCTCCCACGAACCTCCCAGCCTTAGACTGCACTGCTCATCACTCTCATCAGTAGGTCACCCTCGAGCTGGGACTAAGCTCCACTAGGTAGAGATTCCTAGGCTAGGAAAGGAATACAGGAAGACACACAGTCACAGGAGAAGGATTCTCTCCCAAGAGCCACTTATGCCCACTTCCCATAGACTCTCATTCCCCACATGTCTGTCCCACCCCAAGAGTATACACCTTCACTGTCACCAAGACAATCCATCGACTGCTAACCTCCCTTCCCTTGGGCTTCAGCAACAGACCAGACTAGAAGTCTCTAAGCTCTGTGGCAGCTATAGGACTCCTTCCAAGAGTTCTCACTTCCTCCATGCATTCTCTCACCTGGAGAGAGTCACTCAAAGACTGGGTAACCTGCCTCTTCAACAAAAATCACCTCCCTCACACTAGCCAGCAAGCCACACGCAGTCCAGCACTGTGTGGCCACAACAGTCAATTGGGAAAATGGGTATGGACACTCGAAACGGAAACGATTAGTGCTAAAGCATAGCGCTAACCTCTATAGTTTTAGAGATGCATAAGGTGTATAGAGGTTCAATCACAGAGGCCAAACATGTACAGATGGAGGATGGCGAAATTGAAAGGTCGAACCCTAGATTCAGGTGATGGTTGGAGGAATGCCCACCCAACTCCTACACAATATTCAATAGAATGGCAAGAGAACCCCCAAGACGACTCATTTCCTGGATTAAATCACATGCACCTGGGTCGACACATGTCGCCCATGAAGCTGCATGCATCCCTCCCCAAGAAATTAGCAAAAAACATAGATTTCACATGGCTTTTGGGATAATATTAAAATATTATTCCCAAGGACTTAAGCCCCTAGGCTCCACAATTAGCCTCTTTTTCCAACCTTCCATCCCCCCAATCCCTTACCCAGGTTTTGTGGAAGCTCAGTCCCCCATCACTCATTCATCGTGGTTAGTCCACACGCAGAGATGTTTTGTATTAACACTGTGCATAATTACATGTACAAAAATTAGGCTCTTGGCCTTCAACACTTAGGCTCCCTAGCCTAATAACACATAAGCCCACTATCTTATATAAATTGGCTCACCAGCCTTATAAACTTGAATTACAGTTCATAAAAAAGCTTTATACTTCATAGACATGATTTACAACAGGGATCAGCCTTGGGGACATTATAGTTTGGACAAACTATTCTTGGTGTGCCAGGAAACCAAGTAAGAATCATCGCAGTGTTGCACATCCTTAGGAGGTAAATGATCATAATATTTGATTAGACTTCTTGTGGTGTCATGACAGGTGGTGTAAAAGAATATTTATCTCTTCACCACTACTGTAGTTGGAACAATGGTGGGAGAGGCGCACACTTGTTGAGAACGCTCGATGAACTGATCAAGGGTCAAGCAATGAGATGGATGGTGCAAGTGACGAATCTTGGAAGGTCAAGAGAGACAATGAAACTCAATGATTCGAGAAACTCCAAGAGGCCTTGGAGAGGATGAATGAATTCAATGCACAGATGGAGTCTGAGGTTAACAAGTTGAAGGCATTGGCGAAGAGGACTAATAATTTGGAATTGAATGTGTTGGGAGCACTTACGGAGGACAACATCAATCATGGAGGTAGCACAATAATAAAGGATCATCCCATATCGATTATGAGGAAAGGTAGGATGATTGAGTGTTACCTCTATTCACAAATTCATTTTATGAAGAACTATTCAATGCAAGAAAAAATGACTCTATTGGTTGAGGAGGAGGCTTGACTCATACCAACAGTGGAGGAGTCAGAACCCTTGGTAGAGATGATTCAAGTGTCAAAACTGATAGAATAAATGAGTGAATTCATGGAAATGGTGGTGGAATGCATGTAAGAGTTTAAGACAAGGGGTCAAGGACAATTTTCAAAAAGTGAAGCTATTGAAGGAATGTACCTTGTAGACACAATAGTAAGTGGGTTGAGTATGGAAACCTTGGTTGACATGGGGGCAATGCATAGTTTTTTGAGTGAGTGATATGTGAAATCTCTTCATCACAAACATAAGATCTTCAATGGAACATGTAAAGTGTTAAAGTGAGAAATGATGGTGGTGGCAGGTGTTGGTTGTGGATCCTGATTATCTTCTTGATTCAGAGGTATTTATTT
The DNA here is from genome assembly GCA_032191745.1 of Picea mariana. Classification (NCBI taxonomy): domain Eukaryota; kingdom Viridiplantae; phylum Streptophyta; class Pinopsida; order Pinales; family Pinaceae; genus Picea; species Picea mariana. Next base: position 45,921 of record JASDQU010737776.1, on the reverse strand, counting down.
TTAGCCATGTTTATACCCCATGAATAATTTACACCCCAAAAGAATGTACACTCCTCCACATGGGGGAGTACAGGGGGGGGTTACCCCCCCTGCAGGGTCCGGGGGGTTCGGGGGTGAATTCCCCAAAGGAAAATTTTCCTTGTAAATTTATATTGTAATTTCATCATAAATCTGGACCATTGATTATAAGGTCGTAGATCTAATGGTAGAAGTTATGTTAGGATATTTTTACCTAGAAGGAAACCCTCTTTTAGGAGGGAAATTTATTGAAGTTATGTATGATGGAAAATATTGTATTCTGAGAGACGAGACTATGATAGAAAGAAGAGGAAGTTACAGTGGGTGTGTTGTAGGTTGTATCCCTTCATTTGTTGGATAATAATAAAGGAAGCACCTGCCAATTTCTTTGTTGGATGTAGCCCACACTGGGTAAACCACGTATATATGTGTCTCTATTGTATTGTGTATCTTTTGTGTTTATTTCCACATTTTTTTTATTTTATTGCTCTAGGATCATGTTTTTCTAAAAATTGGTATCAAAGAAAAAGGTAACTCGTAGGAAAAGAGGGTTCCTAGTTTGAGTGGGAGCAATGGCGGAAGATGGAAAGTTTAGGGTTGAGAAATTTAATAGCCAAAACTACCATTTATGGAAGATGCGGATGGAATATTATTTATATTAGAAGGATATATTCCTACCATTGGGTGGAATAGAAAAGAAGCCGACAACCATGAAGGACAAAGAATGGGAGATTCTTGACATAAAAGGCTATAGGAATGATACAAATGAGCTTGGCAGTGTCGGTGGCTTTCAATATTTCGAAAGAAAAGACAACGATTTGTTGTTAAATTGTCTTGTCCTGAGTCAAGGGATCAGTCAAGGGATACGAAAGAAGATTCCAAATGTGGAAAAAAATCATAGGATGCAAGAGAGTAACAGAGGAGAAACACATATGCATAGAGGAAAGGAGAGTAGGAGACACGCAAAACACATAGAAAACAAAGAACAAAAAGAATGCAAGGATAATAGATCACAAAAACAAGTTGGGAAACATTAGTGGAGTCAACCAAAGAGAATAATCTGAGGAAGAGAAACTGAGTAGCAAACTCGCAAAGAGATGGTGTGATGAATAGAGGTGTTCACTTACATAGATATGAGGAATAGAAGAAATTGGAAAGTTATTCTTGAAGAAAATAGAAATCTTCTCCAAAATATTATTGATCAACCTAGAGTAGAGAAGACCCATATCTAGAATAGAACAACAGAGGACCGCAACTTGGTATCTACTGGAAAGAAACCAACACTAGTAAGGGGAGGTCATTGAGGGACTGTGTAGAAAATAAGGGTTTCCCTTGTGATGAGGAAATCCAGTTGGGAGGGTACCTGATAAACCTGTGAAAGTTATAAGCTCAATGGGAAGAGGTCATTTATTTTTCTTCCAGTGAAGGAAGGAGAGTGACCCTCCTGGATCATTCTAAGTCTGAGAACCATATGAATCATTCCCCTTGTGATATCATGGCTTCACATGGGGGTGGAATGTTGTAGGAAGTTAATCTACAACACAGCCTAAGGTTGGGAGGAAATATGCCATGTCTTAGTCAGTTGGTTGTTGATATTCACGAAATTGATAAGTTTTTTAACTCAATATGTTTGATGTAAATATGTTATTTCATGGTTTAAATATGAAATGTGAATGTATGTAAGGAATGATTGAATTCTCGAGTAACATGGTATATTTATATGTGCTTCCATCAGTTACTTGTTAGACTTATGAATCCATGAGAGTAGTATGAGGGTAGGGTGTATTGTTGTGAAGACTTCATGTCTTTTAATGGAAATATTGTAGGATATGAAGAAAATGTTCACCCCAAAACTGACAGAGGAGATATCTTAGTGATTGAGGATGGTTTCTATGTATATTTAGAGGGCCTCAATTATGTGGAACCCCTTACTCTTGAGAGGAAAGTTTATAGGATATGGATAAAATATTCATTTGGAAGGAGACGAGACTTCCTTGGTATTTTGGAAGCCCTATGTAGGTGAAGGAACCTTAAGTCCTATGAAAATCACCTATCTTATATGGAAATCTTGTAGTACATGCAAACCTTCATCCAAGTTCCTAATGAAATTCATTATCTGGTTTAAACATGGATTCCCAAGACCTTGAAGGTTTGGTAGAACCTTAGGAAATACCTAGAAGAAATGCTAAATTGGTTAACTCCTGATTTGGAATAATACCATGAAGAAAACTAGTGTTTTAACATAGAAGGATTCAGATTCGTTGGATCAACTTAGTTGGAACATCCTGACCGTTGGTCGAAGGATAGGGTTGTTGGAATGGCCTAGTATAAGGTTGTGTTGGGACTCCGATGAGAAGAACTTTGATTCAATGATAGTTGTTGATATATCAGAGAATGTATTGGCAAGTCTTGGACTACTGATACGAGTCATGACTCTATCGGAAGGAAGGTTGTTGGAGGTTTGGATGGAAGGTTACAAGCGAGTATGAAAACTTAGTCGTCGGAGGAGCATTGATATGGTAGAATATGCCCTCTGGGAATCTCAGTTATCGAATCTCATGTGAATCGCTCTCAGGAGGAGGGCTTAGGAACCTTAACTAGTGAACAATTGTAAACCTTGAAGTATTGATCCAGGAGGATTTCCACACAAGGAATTATTCCTTTACACACCATGGAGAAGATCATTAAAATACTAATTGATGGTAGGTGGCAAGGATAATTAATATGAATGAATTATTTATTTAAAATGTAAAAATAATTAATACTTTGAGTGAGAAACTCATGTATAATTCATGCAAATTGGAAAAATGATTAATGCTTGAAGTGATTTTGAGAATCTCACGTATTATTTATTTAATTATAAAATTGATAAATTAGTTTTGTGAGAGAATCAAACTCACAAATTAGTTTTGTAATTTTAAGGGGAAATTAGCTTCATAGTTTTAAGGAGGAAGTTAAGGGTCTTCCAAGTTGGTTGAGATTATTTCTCATTTTTTTCCTTGAGTGGTTATTAGATCCTAAATTTTTGGATCTTGTCTCCTTGAATTATGGAGTGAAGGAAAACTATATAAACCCCCTATGTAAATCCCTAGCCATGAATCCTTTATGGATCATCCCTTGGTGGAGAGAGAGCTCAAATGTATTCCTTCTGGTGTCTGAAGAAATGTGACTTATGTGAGAGCCTTAAGTTCTCTTTTGTGTGAGAGAAGGTTGCTTTAGGTTTTAGCCCTGTAAGGATCATGTGCCAGATTTTGTGATAATATTTTATCCCTTTCAAAGGAAGAATAATCAAGTGTTTTGTATTCCAAGTGGATCCAGAGACATATCTAGAATATTCTGGTGAACTCCGTTAACAACTCAATGATCTCTTGTCTCATTTTTTCTTATGCATGTTTTATTTCTACAATTATGTTCATCAGATGCATTAAGTATTGGATTATGATACTAACACATCCACCATGTTAATATTCAATTTGGATTCAAGTATTCATAAGTACATTTTTCCACCTTTGGTGCGATCAAGTTCAATAGATCTTCAATTATAAATCTAACCTTTGTTAAGTGGCCTAGAACCAAATCAAATTTGGTATCAACATCACCCCAGTTTCAGATCAAGTACATGGTATTTATCATATGAAATTAAGGTGGATCATTTGATCCACCAGAGCATGTGTGGTCAAATTGAGTCATTTGGAGTTGTTCATGACACAAGAGTGAAGAGGCTCTAATGAGGAGGGACTTCGAGGATGGAGGTGGACCATTGATTGATGTGTGGGAATATTTAATCTCAATTGTTGATTCTAAGGGTCCCATTTGCTAGCATGTATAATGGTATTTTAAGTGGAGAATAATTGTCGAGTAGGTAGAGGAACCGATGTAGTCATAACCATTGAATTCCTGGGTTCGTGGAATGTTGGATCAAAGTGATTGATATGTCAAAATAATGTCATCAGATAGGATGTTGACTTCGATGATTGGGTATTTTGACGAGGATGAGTCCAAATAGCTGCATATTTTTTATTGAAAAGCAATTAGTAATGTTGATCATTTGATTGAGGGTATCTAGGTCCCTAGATACTTTAATGAACTATGAGGTATTTATCTATAAATTTGTAATATTTATTACATTAAATGTTGTGATAAGAGAAGCCTTCATTTAAGTGATCAATGAATCTTAATACTCACACAAAAGGAAAAGGAGGAAAAAAATGCATCCCACCAGCCTAAGTGATGATTAGGGGGGTCAGGTGCCTTAAACACAAAACCTAAGAAGGTAGTGTATGGTCGAGATATGTTATTTAGAGAAATCAAAGATTTTGTCAAACAGGAAATCCTATAAAGGGAGGAAGAACTACAAAAAATAAAGTTTGAATTGAAGGATAATGAATCAAACTCTACAGAAGAACATGAATCAAAAGAACAAGAGCCTCCTACTCTAGTATTAAGGATATATGTTTAGGAAATAAGGGAAATGGAAAGGTATAATCCACCTAATTTCCATTCAAAATTTATGTTTGTTTATTACTAATGATGATCCTAGAACCATTAGGGAGGAAGTGGGATCAAAGGATGGAAAATTATGGAAAAATGCCATGTTTGAAGAAATGGAATCCTTAGCAAGAATGTGGACTGGGATCTATTCAATTTGTCAACTAGAATAAAACCCATTGGAAGAAAATGGGTGTTTAAGAAGAAGTTAAATGCAAAAGGAAAAGTGGAGAAATACAAATCTCGGTTAGTAGAAAAAGGTTATTCCCAAGTAGAGGGAATTGACTTGGGTGAAGTTTTTTCTCATGTTACCAAGTTAAATTCTAGTAGATTTATTTTATCTATTTTTGTTGCTTTTGATTTTGAAGTAGAACAGATAGATGTAAAGACAACATTCCTATGTGGGTATTTGGAATAATAAATCTACATGAAGCAACCAAAAGGATTTTAAATGAGCGGGAATAAAGAGTTGGTATGTAGGTTGAAAAATTCCATGTATGAATCAAAGAAATCACCAAGGATGGGGTATTAAAATTTTGATACTTATATATTGGGACTTGGATTCACAAGGAGCAAAGCCAATCACTATGTGTGTTTCAAATTAGTAAGTTATCATCTTATTTATTTGGTCTTGTATTTAGATGATATGTTGTTGATAGGAAATGACAAAGAAATTATCCAAGATGTGAAAACTCGGTTGTCCTCAAAAATTGACATGAAATATATTGGTTTTGTATATTTTATTGTTGGCATGGAAACTAAAATAAATCTAGCAAATGGGGAAATTTGGTTGAACCAAAGAAAATGTGTTGACTTAGTATTGTGGAGGATTGATATGTAGGAATGCACATCTTTCAAGTTCTTTATTTCTATAGGTGTAAAGTTATCCGCAGATTATGTATGAAGACAAAGGAAGAGGACAAGGACATGTCTTATGTTTTGAATGCTAGTGTGGTTGGTAGTTTGATGTATACAATGGTCTGTACTAGACCGAACATTGCACATGCAGTGGGAGTTTTGAGCAGTTTAAAACCAAGAAATGAGCATTGGGCAACAATAAAGAGGGTTTTTTAGGTATTTGCGTGGCACTATTAATTATGGATTGTGATACCAAGGAAGACCAATATTGGACAGAGTGTTGGACATACATGGCTTTGTTGATGTAGACTAGGATGGAGATCTAGATTTTAGACGATCTACAAATAGGTATGTGTTTAACCTATTTGGAAGAGAAATAAGATGGATGAGTAAAACAAAGTTTGTAGTGGCACTCTCAATTATAAAATTTGAATATATGGTAACCACTCATGCAAGTAAGGAAGCAATATGGTTACAAATATTATGTTCAGGTATTAGGTTGGTACATCGAGTTGTAAGGATATATTGTGATGGTCAGAGTGCAATCTTCTCGATGATGAACCCAGCTTATCATTTAAGACAAAGCATATTTTTGTTCAGTATTGTTTTGTCAGAGACATGGTTGAAGGGAAGAAGGTGTTTCTAGTGAAGGTGGACACTTCAGAGAACATTTCATATTCATTAATAAATTCTATGAGCACTGAGAAGTTCTCTTTGTGTAGAGAATCAATGGGAATGTATGCCCTGGATTGTTGATCATAAAATCCTATGACCCCTATATGTAAAGAAAACAACAAGTGAGATAATGTTAGGTAATAGTGTTATACTCTTTGCATTAGTGGGTCCCCCTATTAGGGGTTTTGTGGGTGGAGCCCTCGAAAAAAAGGGGTGTCAGAGTTATTCGCCAAATTTCTGGGATGGAGGTTTAATGATGAATGGTATTTCAACCCATGGTTTCATAATTCTAGTTAAGGAATTAAGGTTTTAATCTAATCCAATTTAATGAATTAGGGTTTTTTTGGATGTTGTGGAATCCTATATATTGTATTGTAAACATTGAAGTTGGAAGATGAATAAATATTAGAGGTGTGGCTTTAAACAGTTTGTTGT
>JASDQU010737776.1:26317-39265 GCA_032191745.1 Picea mariana | reverse complement strand
TCCAACTATAAATCCATTTATTATGTTAAAAGGGCTTTCGACTTTTTTGAATTATTTAGCATTCAAATAAATTTTACTATGTATTGTTCAATATGATTAAACATCAATTATACTTATAATTTCTCGTTTTAGTTTGGCACAAGCCTCTTTATAACAATGTATCTATTAATATTTTAATTTTAATTTTTAATGGACACATAACTTTCAAATATACATAAATTTAGTATATGTATTTAATATATAAAAATTTGAAATATATAAATTTAATATCTATATTTAATATATAAAGATATAAATACAAAATTTATATATAAATAAAAATATTATAAATATAGTATTTAAATAAGTCATTTCTTTCATATAAATAAAAATATTTTTAAAATAATTAAAATCTTTCAATATATATATATATATATATATATATATATATCTACTTAATATAAAAGCTAATATAGAAAAAAAAAAAAAGATATTCAATTTAAACATAAATATAATATTTGTATATAAATATAATTACAATATTTTGTAAAGTCTCCCATGACACCCACCGAGCATGTGCCTTTTGGGCAGATTTGATGATGGAAGAGATCAAGAGAACAAGGAATAAGCGATCAGTTGGGCGAACTAAGAAGTTTGGGTGTGGGAAGGATCACCTTGGGTGCACGATGGTGATGTGCCAAACCAAGGGGGCACGCACCTTACTTGCCTTAGAATGATTGATGGAAACTTGGGTTGTGTTTGGGCAAGGGTGGGGCAACTTGGGACCATGCCCAAGGAATGGAATTGTTTACTCTCAGCAACATCAGTGTGTCGGAGAGGTTGGACAACCTCATCAACACACCCATGAGGAATCACGACAATCAACACGAGAGAGTGCACAAGGCAAGAGTTCTACTAGAGTAGGAGTGTGTCTTTCCATAAGCCTATAATTGAGTATGGGTATGTTCTAGGTGAAGAGGCATAGTTTGTGTAACGTTCCCCCACCATCAACCCCATGGTCGGGCCAACATTACTATGCGGAAAAACACTACTGTAACATATTATGCATTCTTATGAAATACAATTGCTTAATTATAGTTAAACATAGTGTAAGCACATTAATACCATTAGCATACATAATCCATGGCATTAATAATAATTCATGAATACAGCGGAATACATGTAAACATTGCTAGAATCAAAGACATGCATATTTAATTGAAATTATACGCATGTATATACTTATCTTTTAGACTGGAAGTAATTCACCAACTTCTTGTAGACCTCCCACGAACCTCCTAGCCTTAGACTGCGCTTCTCATCACTCTCATCAGTAGGTCACCCCCGAGCTGGGACTAAGGTCCACCGGGTAGGGATTCCTAGGCTAGGCAGGGAATATAGGAAGACACAGAGTCACAGGAGAAGGATTCTCTCCCAGGAGCCACTTATGCCCACTGCCCACAGACTCTCATTCCCCACATGTCTGTCCCACCCCAGGAGTATACACCTTCACTATCACCAAGACAGTCCATCGGCTGCTAACCTCCCTTTCCTTGGGCTTCAGCAATAGACCGGACCGGAAGTCTCTGAGCTCTATGGAAGCTACAGGACTCCTTCCAGGAGTTCTCACTTCCTCCGTGCACTCTCTCACCTAGAGAGAGTCGCTCACAGACTGGGTAACCTGCCTCTTCAACAAAAATCACCTCCCTCACACTGGCCAGCAAGCCACACACAGTCCAGCACTGCGTGGCCACAACAGCCAATTGGGAAAATGGGTATGGACACCCGAAACGGAAACGATCAATGCTAGAGCATAGCGTGACCCTCTCTGGTTTCAGAGATGCGTAAGGTGTACAGAGGTTCAATCGCATAGGCCAAACATGTACAGATGGAGGATGGTAGAATTGAAAGGTCGAACCCCAGATTCAGGTGATGGTTGGAGGAATGCCCACCCAAATCCTACGCAATAGTCGACAGAATGGAAAGAGAACCCCCAAGATGACTCATTTCTTGGATTAAATCGCATGCACCTAGGTCGACACATGTCGCCCATTAAGCTGCATGCATCCCTCCCTAGGAACTTAGCAAAAAACATATATTTCACATGGATTTTGGGATAATATTAAAATATTATTCCCAAGGACTTAAGCCCCTAGGCTCCACACTTAGCCTCTTTTTCTAACCTTCCAGCCCCCCAATCCCTTACCTAGGTCTTGTGGAAGCTCAGTCCCCCATCACTCATTCATCGTGGTTGGTCCACACGCAGAGATGTTTTGTATTAACACTGTGCATAATTACATGTACAAAAATTAGGCTCCTAGCCTTCAACACTTAGGCTCCCTGGCCTAATAACACATAAGCCCACTATCTTATATAACTTGGCTCACCAGCCTTATAAACTTGAATTGTAGTTCATAAACAATATTTATACTTCATAGACATGATTTACAACAGGGCTCAGCCTTGGGGACATTACAGTTTGGACAAACTATTCTTGGTGTGCCAGGAAACCAAGTAAGAATCATCGCAGTGTTGCACATCCTTAGGAGGTGAATGATCATAATATTTGATTAGACTTCTTGTGGTGTCATGACAGGTGGTATAAAAGAATATTTATCTCTTCACCACTAATGTAGTTGGAACAATGGTGGGAGAGGGGTACACTTGTTGAGAACGCTCGACGAACTGACCAAGGGTCAAGCAATGAGATGGATGGTGCAAGTGACGAATCTTGGAAGTTCAAGAGAGACAATGAAACTCAATGATTCAAGAAACTCCAAGAGGCCTTGGAGAGGATGAATGAATTCAATGCACATATGGAGTCTGAGGTAAACAAGCTGAAGGCATTGGCGAAGAGAACTAATAATTTGGCATTGAATGTGTTGGGAGCACTTACGGAGGACAACATCAATCATGGAGGTAGCACAACAATAAAGGATCATCCCATATTGATCATGAAGAAAGGTAGGATGATTGAGTGTTACCTCTATTCACAAATTCATTTCATGAAGAACTATCCAATGCAAGAAAAATTGACTCTATTGGTTGAGGAAGAGGCTTGACTCATACCAACAGTGGAGGACTCAGAACCCTTGGTAGAGACGATTCAAGTGTCAAAACCGATAGAATAAATGAGTGAATTCATGGAAATGTTGGTGGAATGCATGTAAGAGTTTAAGACAAGGGGTCAAGGACAATTTTCACAAAGTGAAGCTACTGAAGGAATGTACCTTGTAGACACAATAGTAAGTGGGTTGAGTATGGCAGCCTTGGTTGACATGGGGGCAATGCACAGTTTTGTGAGTGAATGATATGTGAAATCTCTTCATCGCAAACATAAGAGCTTCAATGGAACGCGTAAAGTGTTAAAGTGAAAAATGATGATGGTGGCAGGTGTTGGTTGTGGATCCTGATTATCTTCTTGATTCAGAGGTATTTCTTTTTAGCCGTGTTTATACCCCATGAATAATTTACACCCCAGAAGAATGTACACTCCTCCACATGGGGGAGTACAGGGGGGGTTACCCCCCCTGTGGGATCTGGGGGGTTTCGGGGGCGAATTCCCCGAAGGAAAAATTTCCTTGTAAATTTATATTGTAATTTCATCATAAATCTGGACCATTGATTATAAGGTTGCAGATCTAATGGTAGAAGTTATGTTAGGATATTTTTCCCTAGAACGAAACCCTCTTTTAGGAGGGAAATGTATTGAAGTTATGTATGATGGAAAATATTGTATTCTGAGAGACAAGACTATGAGAGAAAGAAGAGGAAGTTACAGTGGGTGTGTTGTAGGTTGTATCCCTTCATTTGTTGGATAATAATAAAGGAAGCACCTATCAATTTCTCTGTTGGACGTAGCCCACACTGGGTAAACCACGTATATATGTGTCTCTATTGTATTGTGTATCTTTTGTGTTTTATTTCCACATTTGTTTTATTTTATTTCTCTGGGATCATGTTTTTCTAAAAATTGGTATCAAAGAAAAAGGTGACTCGTAGAAAAAGAGGGTTCCTAGTTTGAGTGGGAGCAATGGCGGAAGATGGAAAGTTTAGGGTTGAGAAATTTAACGGCCAAAACTACCAGTTATGGAAGATGCGGATGGAATATTATTTATATTAGAAGGATATATTCCTACCATTGGGTGGAATAGCAAAGAATTCGACAACCATGAAGGACAAAGAATGGGAGATTCTTGACATAAAAGGCTATAGGAATGATACGGATGAGCCTGGCATTGTCGGTGGCTTTCAATATTTCGAAAGAAAAGACAACGATTTTTTGTTAAATTGTCTGTCCTCGGTCAAGGGATCAGTCAAGGGATACGAAAGAAGATTCCAAATGTGGAAAAACATCATAGGATGTAAGAGAGTAACGGAGGAGAAACACATATGCATAGAGGAAAGGAGAGTAGGAGACATGCGAAACACATAGAAAACAAAGAACAAAAAGAATGCAAGGATAATAGATCACAAAAACAAATTGGGAAACATGAGTGGAGTTGACCAAAGAGAATAATCTAAGGAAGAGAAAGTGAGTATCGGACTCACAAAGAGATGGTATGATGAATAGAGGTGTTCACTTACATAGATATGAGGAATAGAAGAAATTGGAAAGTTTTTCTTGAAGAAAATAGAAATCTTCTTCAAAATATTATTGATCAACCTAGAGTAGAGAATACCCATATCTAGAATAGAACAACACAGGACTGCAACTTGGTATCTACTGGAAAGAAACCAACACTGGTAAGGGGAGGTCATTGAAGGATTGTTTAGAAAATAAGGGTTTCCCTTGTGATGAGGAAATCTAGTTGGGAGGGTACCTGATAAACCTGTGAAAGTTATAAGCTCAATGGGAAGAGGTCATTTATTTTTCTTCTAGTAAAGGAAGGAGAGTGACCCTCCTGGATCATTCTAAGTCTGAGAACCATATGAATCATTCCCCTTGTGATATCATGGCTTCACATGGGGGTGGAATGTTGTAGGAAGTTAATCTACAACACAGCCTAAGGTTGGGAGGAAATATGTCGTGTCTCAGTTAGTTGGTTGTTGATATTCACGAAACAGATAAGTTTTTTAACTCAATATGTTTGATGTAAATATGTTATTTCATGGTTTAAATATGAAATGTGAATGTATGTAAGGAATGATTGAATTCTCGAGTAACATGGGATATTTATATGTGCTTCCATCAGTTACTTGTTAGACTTATGAATCCATGAGAGTAGTATGAGGGTAGGGTGTATTGTTGTGAAGACTGCATGTCTTTTAATGGAAATCTTGTAGGATATGAAGAAAATATTCACCCCAAAACTGACAGAGGAGATATCTTAGTGATTGAGGATGGTTTCTATGTAGATTTAGAGGGCCTCAATTATGTGGAACCCCTTACTCTTGAGAGGAAAGTTTATAGGATATGGATACAATATTCATTTGGAAAGAGACGAGACTTCCCTGGTATTTGGGAAGCCCTATGTAGGTGAAGGAACCTTAAGTTCTATGAAAATCACCTATATTAGATGGAAAGCTTGTAGGACATGCAAACCTTCATCCAAGTTCCTAGTGAAATTCATTATCTGGTTTAAACATGGATTCCCGAGACCTTGAAGGTTTGGTAGAACCTTAGGAAATACCTAGAAGAAATGCTAAATTGGTTAACTCCTGATTTGGAATAATACCATGATGAAAACTAGTGTTTTAAAATATAAGGATTTAGATTCATTGGATCAACTTAGTTGGAACATCCTGACCATTGGTCGAAGGGCAGGGTTGTTGGAATGGCCTAGTATAAGGTTGTGTCGGGACTATGATGAGAAGAACTTTGATTCAATGATAGTTGTTGATATATCAGAGAATGTATTGGCAAGTCTTGGACTACTGATACGAGTCATGACTCTGTCGGAAGGAAGGTTGTTGGAGGTTTGGATGGAAGGTTACAAACAAGTCTGAAAACTTAGTCGCTGGAGGACCATTGATATGGCAGAATATGCCCTCTGGGAATCTCAGTTATCGAATCTCATGTGAATCGCTCTGAGGAGGAGGGCTTGGGAACCTTAACTAGTGAACAATTGTAAACCTTGAAGTATTGATCCAGGAGGATCTCCACACAAGGAATCATTCCTTTACACACCATGGAGAAGATCATTAAAATACTAATTGATGGTAGGTGGCAAGGATAATTAATATGAATGAATGATTTATTTAAAATGTAAAAATAATTAATACTTTGAGTGAGAAACTCATGTATAATTCATGCAAATTGGAAAAATGATTAATGCTTGAAGTGAGTTTGAGAATATCACATATTATTTATTTAATTATAAAATTGATAAATTAGTTTTGTGAGAGAATCAAACTCACAAATTAGTTTCGTAATTTTAAGGGGAAATTAGTTTCATAGTTTTAAGGAGGAAGTTAAGGGTCTTCCAAGTTGGTTGAGATTATTTCTCATTTTTTTCCTTGAGTGGTTATTAGATCCTAAATTTTTGGATCTTATCTCCTTGAATTATGGAGTGAAGGAAAACTATATAAACCCCCTATTTAAATCTCTAGCCATGAATCCTTTATGGATCATCCCTTGGTGGAGAGAGAGCTCAAATGTATTCCTTCTGGTGTCTGAAGAAATGTGACTTATGTGAGAGCCTTAAGTTCTCTTTTGTGTGAGATAAGGTTGCTTCAGGTTTTATCCCTGTAAGGATCATGTGCCAGATTTTGTGATGATATTTTATCCCTTTCAAAGGAAGAATAATCAAGTGTTTTGTATTCCAAGTGGATCCAGAGACGTATCTAGAATATTCTGGTGAACTCCGTTAACAACTCAATGATCTCTTGTCTCATTTTTTCTTATGCATATTTTATTTCTACAATTATGTTCATCAGATGCATTAAGTATTGGATTATGATACTAACACATCCACCATGTTAATATTCAATTTGGATTCAAGTATTCATAAGTACATTTTTCCACCTTTGGTGCGATCAAGTTCAATAGATCTGCAATTATAAATCTAACCTTTGTTAAGTGGCCTAGAACCAAATCAAATTTGGTATCAACGTCACCCCAGTTTCAGATCAAGTACATGGTATTTATCATATGAAATTAAGGTGGATCATTTGATCCACCAGAGCATGTGTGGTCAAATTGAGTCATTTGAAGTGTCCATGACACTAGAGTGAAGAGGCTCTGATGAGGAGGGACTTCGAGGATGGAGGTGGACCATTGATCGATGTGTGGGAATATTTAATCTCAATTGTAGATTCTAAGCATCCCATTTGCTATCATGTATAATGGTATTTTAAGTGGAGAATAATTGTCGAGTAGGTAGAGGAACCGATGTAATCATAACCATTGAATTCCTGGGTTTGTGGAATGTTGGATCAAAGTGATTGATATGTCAAAATAATGTCATCAGATACGATGTTGACTTTGATGATTGGGTATTCTGACGAGGACGAGTCCAAATAGCTACATATTTTTGATTGAATAGCAATGAGTAATGTTGATCATTTGATTGAGGGTATCTAGGTCCCTAGATACTTTAATGAACTAGGAGATATTTCTCTATAAATTTGTACTATTTATTACATTAAATGTTGTGATAAGAGAAGCCTTCATTTAAGTGATCAATGAATCTTAATACTCACACAAAAGGAAAAGGAGGAAAAAAATGCATCCCACCAGCCTAAGTGATGATTAGGGGGTCGGGTGCCTTAAACACAAAACCTAAGAAGGTAGTGTATGGTCGAGATATGTTATTTAGAGAAATCAAAGATTTTGTCAAACAGAAAATCTTATAAAGGGAGGAAGAACTAGAGAAAATAAAGTTTGAATTGAAGGATAATGAATCAAACTCTACAGAAGAACATGAATCAAAAGAACAAGAGCCTCCTACTCTAGTATTAAGGATATATGTTCAGGAAATAAGGGAAGTGGAAAGGTATAATCCACCTAATTTCCATTCAAAAAAAAAAATTGTTTATTTCTAATGATGATCCTAGAACCATTAGGGAGGAAGTGGAATCAAAGGATGGAAAATTATGGAAAAATCCCATGTTTGAAGAAATGGAATCCTTAGCAAGAATGTGGATTGGGATCTATTCGAGTTGTCGACTAGAAGAAAACCCATTGGAAGAAAATGGGTGTTTAAGAAGAAGTTAAATGCAAAAGGAAAAGTGGAGAAATACAAATCTCGGTTAGTAGAAAAAGGTTATTCCCAGGTAGAGGGAATTGACTTGGGTGAAGTTTTTTCTCATGTTACCAAGTTAAATTCTACTAGATTTCTTTTATCTATTTTTGTTGCTTTTGATTTTGAAGTAGAACAGATAGATGTAAAGACAACATTCCTATGTGGGGATTTGGAATAATAAATCTACATGAAGCAACCAAAAGGATTTTAAATGAACAGGAATAAAGAGTTGGTATGTAGGTTGAAAAATTCCATGTATGAGTCAAAGAAATCACCAAGGATGGGGTATCAAAATTTTGATACTTATATATTGGGACTTGGATTCACAAGGAGCAAAGCCAATCACTATGTGTGCTTCAAATTAGTAAGTGATCATCTTATTTATTTGGTCTTGTATTTAGATGATATGTTGTTGATAGGAAACGATAAAGAAATTATCCAAGATGTGAAAACTCGGTTGTCCTCAAAAATTGACATGAAATATATTGGTTTTGTATATTTTATTATTGGCATGGAAACTAAAATAAATCTAGCAAACGGGGAAAGTTGGTTGAACTAAAGAAAATGTGTTGAGTTAGTATTGCGGAGGATTGATATGTAGGAATGCACATCTTTCAAGTTCTTTATTTCTATAGGTGTAAAGTTATCCGCAGATTATGTATGAAGACAAAGGAAGAGGACGAGGACATGTCTTATGTTTTGAATGCTAGTGTGGTTGGTAGTTTGATGTATACAATGGTCTGTACTAGACTGAACATTGCACATGCAGTGGGAGTTTTGAGCAGTTTAAAACCAGGAAATGAACATTGGGCAATAATAAAGAGGTTTTTTTAGGTATTTGCGTGGCACTACTAATTATGGATTGTGATACCAAGGAAGACAAATATTGGACAGAGTGTTGGACATACATGGCTTTGTTGATGCAGACTAGGATGGAGATCTAGATTGTAGAAGATCTACAAATAGGTATGTGTTTAACCTATTTGGAAGAGAAATAATATGGATGAGTAAAACAAAGTATGTAGTGGCACTCTCAATTATAAAATTTGAATATATGGTAACCACTCATGCAATTAAGGAAGCAATATGGTTACAAATATTATGTTCAGGTATTAGGTTGGTACATCGAGTTGTAACGATATATTGTGATGGTCAGAGTGCAATCTTCCCGATGATGAACCCAGCTTATCATTTAAGATAAAGCATATTTTTTTTCAGTATTGTTTTGTCAGAGACATGGTTGAAGGGAAGAAGGTTTTTCTAGTGAAGGTGGACACTTCAAAGAATGTTTCATATTCATTAATAAATTCTATGAGCACTGAGAAGTTCTCTTTGTGTAGAGAATCAATGGGAATTTATGCCCTGGATTGTTGATCATAAAATCCTATGACCCCTATATGTAAAGAAAACAACAAGTGAGATAATGTTAGGTAATAGTGTTATACTCTTTTCATTAGTGGGTCCCCCTATTAGGGGTTTCGTGGGTGGAGCCCTTGAAAAAAAGGGGCGTCAGGGTTATTCGCCAAATTTTTGGGATGGAGGTTTAATGATGCATGGTATTTCAACCCATGGTTTCATAATTCTAGTTAAGGAATTAAGGTTTTAATCTAATCCAATTTAATGAATTAGGGTTTTTTTGGATGTTGTGGAATCCTATATATTGTATTGTAAACATTGAAGTTGGAAGATGAATAAATATTAGAGGTGTGGCTTTAAACAATTTGTTGTTTTTCTTGATTTGGGTTTCCAAGATAAATATCTATGTATATGTGTGATTGTCTTTGTTTTATTTTCTATTTTTAAGTATCGGTGTGTGCATTGCATTATTGTAAAAGGTTTAAAACTTGCATTTCCAAGCTTCCTGCAAGGAGATTAGTACTATGGGTTTCTCCTACTACACCACAATAAAAATATTTAGTAACTTAATCCATGCATCTAGATGACCTAATTTAAATAAATTCAAATCCCCATACCATGTGCTCTGTTAAAAACCAATGAAAGAATACTATTACACCTTTGGAAACTCTTCGAAAATGGTGCAAAAATGTTGGGCTCATTAATTACCTTTCTAATTCATAGGAAGGAAAGTAATGAGTTTGTAAATTGAATTTTTCAACCCAGGGTTCTTTTTTTACTTGTGAGTTACTGTGCACTGTATATGCAAGCTACACTTCCTACTTTTACTAGTTTTTTTAACGGCTAGTTGTAGTTTCAACAATAACACTTACAAGCAATGGAATAGACAACCACACAAGTATTGGCAAGTAGATAATCAATCACATGAGTGTTAAAAGTATAGTGCAGGAAATTAAATTGGAAGAAAATTAAAGTGCATGAAACAAAATTTCACACTATGCATTGACAAGAAAGTAAAGTGTTGGAAATTAGATCACAACATGCATTGAAAGGAAAGTTAATTGTTGGAAAGTGAATTGCAGAAAAGTAAATCACACCATGCATTGACAGTAAAGTAAATTCCAAGAAAGTAACTCACACCATGCATTGACATGAAAGTAAATTGTTAGAAAGTAAATCACAACACACATTGACAAGAAAGTAAATTGAACTACAGGAGCATAGAGTGCAAAAGGTTAATGATTTCCAATTTTGATCACTTCCCATAACCCACATAAATAAATGTAATTGTTGATATGAATGCAACCCTTTAGAAATGAATATACTTAATTGAATTGAATGCAATCCTATAAACAAATTGAATCTATAAATTAAATGCATCCTTACATAATTAAATATAACTTATCAAGATTATTGCAGTCTATAGAAATAAATATAATTTACCAAAGTAAGAGTAATCATATTTGTAATCCTACATAAATGTAATAAAAAATAAATATAATCTAGAAAATAAATGCAATCCAACATAAATGAATAATTGCATAAATAAATGAATTCATACAACAAGAAACCAAAAACTACGTAAACTACACAACACTTTGTTCTATTGGAGTGGGCCTTGCCTCCATAGAACAAAGTGTTGATATTAACCTATATCACAATTAAAAACATACAAAATAAATAAGAATAAAACAAATACTTATATTAAACAATAACTCTTACAAGCCAAGATGAGAGATGACTCATTTATTCTGGAGCATCTCTTTTATACATGATATTTCTTTAAAATGGAAATAACAAATGTTTGAATATAGATCCACTTTAGAATTAATGGCTATCGAGTGGTTACAACCATTTTACAATTTATAGAATATAGAAAATGATTTTCAATATTCTTTATAAATCCCAACAGATTTTGGAATGCCTTTGATTGTCAAAATTCATATTAAGCTAGGTGGGTTATAACAACTTGCCCAAAATATGTTCAAAATAGTTATTAATGGTGTGGGAACCCCTAGATCCATGGAATATACATGGGATATCTTTGAATTTGTAATAGAAATGGGTATGCACATGTCTTCACATAGAAACTTTCCCTCTAATAATTAAAACCATGAAATATATGTTTTATTATCTTCCTCAAGTGTTTACATGATTGGTGGTGGCCAATTTCCTCATTCATAGAACGTTAAATCTGCAACACATGGATCTACAAATACTTTGCACCATTAACTCAAATGTCCTCCAACTTGTAGTTTGTGGACCCATAGCATAAGATCTTGAATTAATATCCTATCACAACTTGTCCATAAATAATCCATTATTCATAAGCAAATAGAAAATACACATTTCTCCTAATGTTAATAATATTTTTAATTGAAATAATAAAAACATGCAATGGAAAACACCTTATGCTAAAATTATGGTTTAAAGCATCAAGATGAATAAATATGGGGTTATGGGTAAGTAAAAATATGTACAAAGGATGACGAAAATATGAAAATTATAAGTCTCATCAACATCTACATACATTCCTTATTGATATATTTACCCATGCCCCAAAGGTTGATGGAAACCCTTGGTTGGCTTCAAGTCACCTTGATTGTTTTATGAATTGTGTTGTAAATACTAAGATTTTCTATGAGTATCTATTGACGAAAACATTTGCATATTCAATGTAAGGATAAAATGCATGGGATTGGTATTCTAATTTTAGCCCTAAACAGGTAAAATCATTTCCGCATTTAATGAAAATGTTTCAAAATCGTTAGATCTATGGTTTTCATGGCCAAATGACAATAGAAAATTTTCATCCATGGAGGTTCCCAACTCATGACTTTATTATGTAGGAAAATCCATTGAGTGATGGTGTTTTTTTAGGTTGTAATATTTAATAGACAACAACATTTTTTTTTTGTCAAAAATGCTTGTCACTTGCGGGGTCAATATTTGAACCATTCGCTAAGAAACCAAAATCCAAGGGCATATAATCCATGAAAATCACCCGGGGATCGCACCCGACCTGGGCCACACCAACCCTTAACATGGCTGGATTTTTGGGTTTCTCCTCTCCAATAAACACACCCCGTAAAGGTATTGAACTTGGGTCACCAAGCAAACAAATCCCATGCCTTAACCAATTGAGCTAGTGAGCATTGACCATAGACAACAACATATTCAATATTTGGTAACTTGTAGATATTTTCAGCCTCATATGCAAGGGAAGCCAACCATGAATTATAGATTTACATATTTTTTTTCAAATGTAATGGATGTTCTCATGTTTAATCCATATTTATGATTGATAACAACAAAGAGGGGAAACAATATTATTCAAGGTTTCTACTAAAGCCACCCTTGAAGCCCC
Organism: Picea mariana; assembly: GCA_032191745.1. Taxonomy (NCBI): domain Eukaryota; kingdom Viridiplantae; phylum Streptophyta; class Pinopsida; order Pinales; family Pinaceae; genus Picea; species Picea mariana. The sequence continues at coordinate 26,377 of JASDQU010737776.1, read as the reverse complement.
TCTTGCTTGATGGTTTAATGAGTAACAATGATGGTTTGTCCTATTCTTATATCAATAAAG
>JASDQU010737776.1:0-10617 GCA_032191745.1 Picea mariana | reverse complement strand
TAAAATTTAAGTTAAATAGGATTTTGGGAAAGTAAGGGACTTCGAAACTCTATATAATGGAGGGAGGAGAATGAGGATGGATCTCTTCTGTTATATGTAACGTTACGCTGTAGAAATTTATACTTGATTGACTTAGCTTGTGGGAGTTGGGATACCCGGCTCGGTGAGGAGTGGTAGCTCGGCCTTGCGAGGCAATATGGGAGCTAGTTGATTCTCTGGTTAGTGTGTGTGGCCCCTTTGCGGCTTGGGGGGATAAGGGGGGAGAAGAGTACCCCTAACATTGTCTCGGAGGTACCGGTTAAGTCTCATCGGTCGATAAGCGGGAGTTGCACGAAGCGCGCGGGACATCAACTCAGAGCGAGCGATTAGGCAACAGTACACTTCCTTTATTTCTGCATGGTAGATTGTTAGTATGATTATGCTTTTTGTTTTGCATGTTTAATTGGGTAAGGAAAATTATTGTCTTAGCATTCTATTTTATGACTGAAATTTTCCCCATATCCTTTAGCTCGATGTTGATTTCCCATGGCCTTCGATCCATGCATGTCTTGACTGTCCTATGGTTTATTGATTGTGATGATTGTGGCTTATTTTTGCCTTGGTCCCTAACTCATCATTCCATGCTTGAGAAGTCAACCATGAACCTGATCTACAGTCGTCGCTTCGATATTAATAGACATATGGATCTCAACGCCCTGCTTTTCTATGCGTGGATGATGAGCGAAGGATGTTCCTGTCAGTCATCTACCTCTGGTGTTTGTCCTTGGTTGATTGTTGTCTTGTGCCTTCTAGCAAAAATTACCTCTACGTATGGATTTATTTGTGTCCTTGTTGATTTGTCTCTGTGCTTTGACTGATAGAATCTCTGCAATCATTTCAATGATTTTTCCCAATCAATCTTTGTGTTTCTCTTATTGTTGTTTGCGTTTTATTTTTATGCATCTGCATTATTACACTAATCCCGACGCTTGTTGGGTTTATGGAATGCGATTACATTTTATTGACTGCTATCCGGAGAACTATTCTAATATCCGCAACGATTTCACTATCTAAAAGAAATTTATTTCTCAGAAGAAATTTTACCTTTCATAAATGATATAATATGTATAGTTGGCACATCATTGAGTTGTAGATACCTTACGTTTTTATTTTTCTATGATATTGAATCGAACCAGAACATCTTCTTTTTATTGATTGGTCTGTCTATTCATTACCTCTTACCAATAATCATTTTTATCCCTTTATTTCCTGGGATGTGTGGTATGATGATTTGCTTATTTAAATGGTGACAACAATGTGATTTCCTTCTAGTGTGTTTTAGGTGCAACAATTTTCTTATTTAAATGGTGACATCAATGTGATTTCCTTCTGGTGTGTTTTAAGTACAATGATTTTCTTATTTAAATGGTGACAGCAATGTGATTTCCTTCTGGTGTGTTTTTGTATAGTGATTTGCTTATTTAAACTATGATAGCAATGTAATTTCCTTTTGGTGTGTCCTTGTGCAACGTTTTTTCTTATTTAATTATGACAGCAAGGTAATCCCTTCTAGTGTATCTATGTACAACAATTTTTCTTATTTAAATATGACTGTGTTGTTTCTTTAAGGTCCATAATTTTTCATTAAACGTTGACTACGTTTTGCTGTTGGAATGACCACAATTTGCCCTTAAAATGTTGACTGTGTTTTGTTGTTGAATGGACACGAATTTTCCATTAACATGTTGACTTCATTTTTCTGTTGAATGGACACGAATTTTCCATTAAAATGTTGATTGTGTTTTGTTGTTGAATGGACACGAATTTGCCATTAAATGTTGAATGCATTTTTCTACTGGAATGACCACGATTTTCCCTTAAAATGTTGACTACGTTTTGTTGTTGAATGGACACAATTTGTCTTTAAATGTTGACTTTGTTTTACTGTTGGAATGACCACGTGTTTGCTTAATTGTGGACTGTGTTTTTTTTTCGAATGGCCATGAGTTTGCCTTAAATGTTGATTGTGCCTTTTTAACCTGGAAATGACAACAATTTTAGACAGCTAATGTTTTTCTTCGGCATCCTTACCCCTGAGTTTTCTTTTATTTTTCCTAACAGCAATAATAATTGTCATTTTGGTTCTAGACAACTTTCCCTGTAATATAACTAGAAATGATAATTATGGTTGTAGGATATAGTCTAACAATAGCTTTAAGTGCATTGAATGGCTCTGAATGACATTAAATTTGATGAGGCATATAGAAATTAATCTCTCTAGATGAATTGGGCATGAAATCTCATTGAATTCATATGGCAGTAAATCTCATTGAACTATTTGGCATTTATGGCTTGTAATGTACAACTTGTCTTGTCGTTAATGTGATATTCAATTGTTAATTGTTGAGTTAGATTTGATTAATGATAGATTGAATTGTGATTGTTGTCTAAATTGACATTTAGACTTGCGAATTAGATTTCACTTGAGCTTTATTTATCTTTACACATTATTGACTAGTAGTCATCTAGACTTGCTAATTTGGATATGAGATTAAGTTAATTCGATATACAGTTATTTTTAATTCGGCAAATTGGACTCTCTAATTTAAAGTTGTATTTCATGTTAAGATAGGTTGTAAATCACTGACTAGTTGTATTTGGACTGGTTAATTTAGATCTGTAATTAACGCTTCTTTAGACGCTAAATATTGACCAATTTAGACCTTATATAAGGGTTAGTTTATTGACGAAGTTGTGTTTGGGCTTGTGTCTTCCCTTGTTATCATCCACTAGCATCTAGTCGACCTGTTGATTGGGGTTGGGCGTGGTTTTCTTATCAGAACTTGGCCCCTAGCGCATCAGATTTATCTAGAGTCCTTGGTCCAGATAGGATGTGTTGTACCAAGGTTATTGACACGTCTTTCACCTGGGGATGAAATGATTCCCAATGAGGGGATCATTGCGTGCCCTAAGGTATAGAGGCGAAGGATAACTTGGTCGAGGTTTGTGCCTTCCGTGTGGTTGTTGTTGGCCGATGTGAGTTGTTGTTAGCACTTAGGTTGTTATGCCTTCATACCTTTGGTTCGCGCGCCTTGAGGTTCTAGTCATTGGTTGTCAAGGTTGTTGAGTCGGGATGGGGACATTGTCTCTCAGCTTGTAGGTGTGTCTTGTTTGTGTTGGGCGGGTATTCGTTCCTCCTTGTTTTCCTACACATGTTCACCCAGTTTCCCCTATGCCAGTGAGTGGAGTCATAGTTGCTTGTTTCCTGGACTGTGTGCTTGTGTTTATCGTCAATGAATGGTTAAACTATTTTCGTCGTCATTTTCTTCCCTAAAAACAAAAAAAAACAAATCATTGTTGCTTCACTTGTAATCGTAACGAATGATGACGTTACAGTGTTACATAACTAAATTTTAATTTAAAATTGTGAATATCACATATCATTGCTAGAGAAGAGGCCTATTGCTTTTGATCTCAACTCACACAAACCAAACCTTAATACACTCTCAAAATTGTTATTCCAATGAAATTGGGTAGTTTGAGCTCTCTTGTTAAGTGTGAGTAGTGTTTTACAATGACAAATTAACTATGAAACCTCCAAGCTCTAACCCCTAACACTCAAATGAACACATCATACTTGTTGCTCATTTCTTTGATTCATGCATTAATCGACATGTCATTCAAAGTTACAACAAACTTCAACCACCATAAATGCACATAGTTATGAGTTGTATATCAATGAATGTCAAAGGATGGGTATGTGCCAACCTTCAAATGTCTCCAATATGCAATGTAACCAATTCAAAACTCATGCCACATTGTTGGTTTATATGCCAAGAATCTCATATAATATAACATGGAGCACCTCAGATGATAATTATGTTATATCAAAACACTTTATAACAATAACCATGTTCAACCATTTATCATAGGTTGAAGGATGATATAGTGAATGTTCACTTAGACCTTTTGATGATTTTGGCGCATATCGCACCCGAGTATCATGTTTCATTGTGATGACTTTATGCCAATATTTTGATGTAAAACAAAATAGTTTTGTTCACAATACCATACGTTTGAGGAGCATATCATCAAACCATGTTATCAAGTGAGAAGTTCAATATATACCTGACTTTTGCATATCGTTTTGGCATATAACATCTTGGAACCTTTGTGTATTGAGCACAATAATGTTATGCATGATGCCATACATTTTTCAAATGATAGACATAATACTCTTTTAAAATAGACAACTTTACTAGTGGGGACCCTTGTCATACCTTGACGAAGTGAGAACAAGATGAGGAAATTATTCTCGTAATTTTTTGTAGGATTTCGTAAGATTGGGAAAAATTTTGGATCAACACATGGAAACTCCACAGGGTAGTATACTTTTAGTAGAGAAGAACTGAGGATATTTGGTTTCATTATTATGAATATTTGGTCTTTTATACTTTTTTATTGTACTTTTTTTTAGATATGTTACTTCAAGCAAAATTTCAAATCAAAATGTATGCCAAAATAAAACACTCATGGAAGGGGAGCAAGGGAAAGAAGAAAATAGGGAAGAATTGTATCAATCAAGTTGAAAAAACGCAACTTAGTTAGTTTGACAATTACTCAACAAATAACATTGTGAACATAAGAAAGGTAAATTTATTTATCTTTTTTGTTTGTGTCTTTATACACTAGGGTCAAATTAGCAAAAAGAATTGTATGAATAATGAATTATAGTGTTACTTGACTGATCCATATACTTAAAGCATTCTTAAAAAAAAGAAAACTCAAGAAAAAATAAAGGAAAACCAAAAAAACAAACCAAATAACAAAAGAGGAATGAAACTAAACTAAAATATGTACATAAACACTCAAAATTTAACTTTTCATCCCTTTTCTAAAATTCTAGAATATAAGATTAGATCATCAATATAAATTTAAATGATTTTATCAATAACAACATTAAAATCTATCTGCATAGCTCCTTGAAAAGTGACACATGTATTGCTTAGGCTAAAAGGAATATACTTGAAAGAAAAGGTGCCCCGACAGGTGGTGAAAGTGATTTTATACTTTTCAACTCTCTTGACACGTATATTATCATAACCTGAAAAACCATCAAGAAATGACATCATTTGAGACTCTGCAACTTGTTGAAGAATTAACTCTATATTAGGAATTGGAAAATTATATTTTATGCTAGCCTTATTTAAGGTGAAAAAATCGACACATAATCTAAAATACCTATTTTTCTTCCTAACAGGGACAAGGTTTGCAACCCATTTTGAATATTTTATAGGAAAAATAATATGGAAAGTTAATAGCTTTTATACTTCCTTACAAATAGTGGCTTCAAGTGCAAAATTTACATGTTTTTTTCTTTGTCTTACGTGCTTAGAATATTCTTTAATTGGAATAACATGTTGGACTTGGATCAAATCCATGCAATTCAGCACAAGACCAGGCAAAGACATCTCGAAATCCACAGAATCAATCCATGAATTTCTTTTATTCTTCTTTTGAACATTGGGCTCCTATTTTTAAAAATTTTGGATCTTCTTTTGTCCTAATGTTCACGGGAATGGTATCACATATATTTCTTCTTGAATCCTCCGATTATATTTTCTTATGACTGGTGATGTCACTAGAAGAGAATAATCCTTCTAAATGAGTTAACATTTTTGGAAATTTATTATCATCTAAAGAAACAATTTCATTTTTATTCAAAGGTTCATTCTTTANGTCATCAGGGAAAATTTGACCAAGTTCCTCATCATATGATATATGTGGATGATATAAGGAGAGGAATGTGCATTCAAGTTTTTTAGAGAGTAACTTCCTTTCAAGATGAGCTGCATAAACAACTAACCCATTAGCCATGGAATTCAATTCTCTATCACATAACAAATATCGAAAGATAAAAGATTGGAAATTAGTGACGAGACTATATGAATATATATTTTCAAAAGATTTTTTGATAATTTATAAACATTTTTTACCAAGTTGACAACTAACTCAGAATCACCAAAAAACATAAAATGTTTGCATCCTAGATTGAAAACATTTTCAATACCAAAAATAAGGGCTTCAAATTCTACAACATTATTGGTACAGAAAAACTCAAGTATATAAGAAAAATTATGAATCTTTCCTATCGAAAAATACAACACAATCCCAACACCCTTCCCATAATTTGAACATGCACCATAAAAATGCATGTGCCAAACATGATCATCCGGATTAATTTATGGTAATAAAATATAATTTGCTTCCTCAAGAAAGATAGGATAAATACCATTTTCTTCTTCAACGAAATTGATGTGAGGATGCGGAATGCTTTCTATGTATGGGAAAATGTGATCCTCACAAAGAAAAATGATTTTCTTATCGACTTTTGGGATAGACAAATCAATCCCATCCACGGACATATATCCACATGTAAGCGCTTTCTAGCCATGACCAAGGATTATTGAATAATTACTTACAGGAATATCAATGGCTTGGAAGTTACAAGTGGTATGGATCTCGATAGGAGCATACAATACCAAAGTGACATATTTGATATCTCCGATGGTAGCTTTTTTTTATTATTATATGCCATAATGTTTTTTTAATTTTTCATTTGTACAAGAAAGTCTTAATTCTTCCATGATAGTTCTAGACATGACATTAGGTCCAGAACTGCCATCAATAAGACAACAAAGTGCAACTTTGTCCATAATTTTCATGGAAACATAAAATGGAGGCTTCCTAACCAAATTTCTTGGATTATATACAACCAAAATTTTATTTTCAAAGAGTTATTCTTCTTCTAAAGTTAGATTAGATACAACAGGGGTTTTACCTTCAATAAAAAATTTAAGATGTTCTTGTTGTTATGGGACGTCGAAGGCCATATCAATTAATGTAGCACCAACTTTAATATTGGCCATTTTATTTAAGATATTATATTTTTGGAAGGTAGTAGAAGAAGAAGACGAGAAAATTTGAGAATGTTGAACAATCTAAGTTAAATGACCCATTGAGATTGATGTGTTCTGATAATCATATTGGTGAGTATTTGAAACATCAAAATTTTTGTAATAGAAGGTTTCTTTCTAAAGTTTCCTTTAGTTTTGTTCTGATAAGATTGATTCCTATTATCAACCATCAAGATATCCTTTTCAGGTGCCCAATCTAAAGTGCTTATGGTTGAATCGTCTATTTTCCCAAAAATTCTTTCCCTTGCATTCTTTCTAAGTTTACATGTGTTTTCTTCATGATTTTCTTCAAAAAAATTACACCAAGCATGAGAAAAAATGTTTTTTGGTTGAAAAGATTGAGGTTGATTTTTAAAGCGAAGCTTGAGCAAAAATTTTAGGAACTCGTTGAGTAATCACTTTCTTTTCGAATGAAATTATTCGATTACTCGTGTATCTTGAAATAATTGGAAAACAACATTCATACCAATTTGCTTGTTTAAATCTTCCATGGGAAAACCAGTTCCCATGATTTGTTCCTCGTATTCTAGACAGGTTTGCAATGTTGACCCTAGACTGTTAACACTTTTTTCCTCTGATCCGTGATGAAAAGAAGTAGGTATAGAATTATAATAATGTATGAGCGTAGCTTGATTATGAGGCTCTGTTATCTCGGGAATCACATTATATAACTTGGTGAAATGTAAATTGAATGTTTTTTAATTGTCTAACCTTTGTCATATACCAAATTATTGTAAATTTTCATTAATTCAGAAGGGATTTGAGTTTTCCCATAAGTGGACTTAAATTGGTAACATAACTCATCCCATGTGGAAAAATCCTTTGGGGGGAATTCAAAAAATTTAGTTGTTTCCTTCCCTTTTAATAAATTGATGAACAATCTCACACATGTATCATTATTATTTCCACCTATGTTATGAAAGGCATTAGAAAAAACAATTAAATTCTCATAACAGATATTGCTTTGTTGTTGTCTGAAAACTTGGGCAAATGATATTTAAACTTTGGAAGAGGGGTGCAGTAGCACGATTCAAATTCAAAAGTGAAGTTACATGCCATGGAGTGGTATTGACATCTTCTTCAAATTGAAACAAGCCATATTTTCGAATTATTTCAGATGGATTGGTTGTTGATTGGAATGAATTAAAATTGCTCTATATACTTCGAATTATGGATGAACAAGAATCATGTGAGGAAGTGGGTCCACTTGGAGTACCAAAACCTCCAGAAGAATTCATTATGTTCTTATTATGAGAGAATTTTTTTGATAACATCATAACTTCGATCTCAAAATTAGACAATGATCATCAAAGCCTTGGTTGAAGTTTTTCTAAGATTTCCTTCCATCTTCTAATTTCAAGCAAATGATCAAATTCAAGAGATTTACCCCTATATCTATAAGAAGACCGTAAGTGAGTGGTCATCAGCAACTCAAGGCTAAGCAGGATGGTTATGAGCTTGCCTTTCAATGGACTCTCTTTGCTCATGGATTTCAATATCATGAACAATAACTTCCCAAGAGCATTCAAGTTGTTCAATGGAAGCAACAGTCTCTAAGATAAAATCAAATAGACATGAAGTTACGCTTATTTGATCGGGTAAAAAAATCTTATATTTGGTTGTTGAGGGATAGGTAAAGTCATTAAAATCAAAGAAAAAAAAATCACCAAGGTTCAATTCCTACTATGGTCACCAAAGAAATGTTGATGCATGAAATGGTAATGATCCTTACATGAATATTTTGTAAATATCGTCATGCTAGGCGAGATAGGTAGAAATATCACCATAGTTTATAGCCCATCAAAATTTCAATCAGACCACAAGAAATGTAACTCTTGGATCTAAGATTTATTTTTAATATATATAATTTTTATGTTGTATTCTTCAAACTAATTATTGTGGCTTTAAAAACGACAATATCACACCAAATGAAAATGTAAATAAGATGTTGAAATTTGTAACAAAATAATAAATCTAAAATAGTAGTATCCTAACACTCTAGAGAGTGAGAAAGAAACGATCAAAGATTGTATTAATGATAAATCTAAGTTACAATTGAAAACATCTCTTCAAGTCCTTGTGAAATCTTGAACTGGAGAAATTCTTGGAAGCCCAAGATGTAATCATGATTCATACACAGGAAAGTGATGTCAAAAGAAAATATCAAAATGCAAGACCAATTTAGTTCGCTTCAAATTACATGTGCATCATCATTTAAATTATGCAAAACTTGCATTAATTAGTACTTAACAACAATAGAACTTCTAATTAAACAAAACATACTTCAAAGAAAATAAATGACCTTGGAGCATATCACCAATCAATGTCACCTATTATTTTATTTTCCACCTTTCATAACAACCCTGCAGTCAACAAGATGGAATGAAAAGATGAAAATCTCACTTAGGACTTAAGCATACTTTTTCAATAATCTTACTTTTACATTCTCTCATGTCTCCCTTTGAGTGGACTCCTCCTTTGCTTTTATATCCTTCTCAAACAATTATTTAGTTGAATTGTTTAATTATAAATTAATATTTATTTACATATATGGATGATTATAATTTAAAAAGTTAAATATCCTTCTCAAACAATTATTTAGTTGAATTGTTTAATTATAAATTAATATTTATTTACATATATGGATGATTATAATTTAAAAAGTTAATAAGAGGGAAATGTGTCATTTAGTTTTTATAAAAGAAGCCAAAGATCTCACTAAAGGAGAATTAATCCACTTATTAACCATTTCCATTTCCAATAATTTTATGCATTAATTAACCATGAATCATTTATGATCATAATAGTTGGAAATAAAATATATAAAATATTTGCACTTTGTTCCTACAAAAATAATGTCATAAAATAATATGTCTTTTTAAAGAAAACAAAATTTGAAAAAGTCAACCATGTCAAAGTCTTATCCATAATCCATGTCATATGTCATTATAATGTTCAAAGTTTTATTCATAATCAATGTCATTATAATTTCATTACTAATAGGGTTATTAGAGTTAGGGTTAATGTATGTATTAATACATTAATTATTGGTAAAGTTAAGATTGTTATTATTACTAGCAATAACCACTTTATAAAAGTGGTTGATATACGTGTCATTTCCCACCTTTCTAAATTAATAATGTCTATCTCAGTATATCAACTACTTTTATGAAGTGGTTGTTGCTAATTATAATAACTTTCAACTGTATACAAATGAATGAAAATAAAACATCCACAAAGTATTCATTGAATATGTTTTATAATGATTGCTCTGATAATAATATGGTAAGCTTATAATAAATGAGGATTGATGAAGGGAATGAACAAAGTATTATTGATTTATTTATTGAATGTCAAAGTTTGTCTACAAGGAAACAACATGGTTGAATTGAAATGTTTTTTTTGCAACATGGAACTTTGAAACATAAATTTCTTCATGTGAAGAAATAAGATTCTATCTTCTGATTTCTTTTAAAATTCCACGTTACTTCTTTGATATGGGATATGTTATGTAATCATTTTCATATTTGAATTTTTCTTTCCAAAATGGGTTAAACTCAAGTTCTTTTGCAATAGTCGTGCATGTATCATTAAACAAATGTACCATGCAATACGTAGTTATAATTGATGCCAGGATGAGAGGGTTTAACATGAGCGTAAT
>JASDQU010737775.1:306607-347344 GCA_032191745.1 Picea mariana | reverse complement strand
CCCTCGAAGAGGCTTATTATCTGAAATTATCTCTTTTTCAAGGTGTTGAGTACTTTTCCTGAGGTTTTTCTATGCTATATTGATGTTTGGTTCTTAACAATATGTTGTCAAAATTGAGCAGAAATTTAGGCACTAGAACAAATGGGAGTTCGGGTCTACAAATACACAACAACCAAAGCATGGTAAAGATGACCCTAACCAATAGCCTCCCGAGAACCAGTCCAAGACACAAGAAAATAAGGGTAAATGAAATATGAAGAATGAAACTGGGAAATGGTGAGACTTCCACAAAATCTCGTGGCACAACATCGATGAATGTTGCTCAAAACAGTCATTGGTGGCCGAGGTCAAAGACAAGGATTCAAACCCTAATTTAGTATCTCATCCAGAAAATATTCAAAAAGATATATCATTGATGAATACCCCACTTCTACTATCATGACCGCAATAATTCAACCAGAAGAACTAGTAGATCTTGAAGAGGGGGAGCGCTTCTTCCATTCAAAGATGTGGGTGAAGGGGACCCCTTTTCATTTCATTGTTGACAGCAGAAGCCGGAAGAACCTCATCTCAGTTGAGGTTGTCAAACAGTTGGGTTTGTAGACAACACCACATCCACAACCATACAACATCCGGTGACTTGACCAGGGATGGGATCTCTGTGTCAACCATCAGTGCCACCTTTCCTATGTCACCCAACCCTTCAAGGATGAGGTAGAGTGTGACGTTTCCCCTCTTGATGCCTGTGATGTTGTTTTGGGCCAACCATATATGTGGAAATGTCATACTGATTATGATTCTTGACCCCGTAGTGTTTGTTATCACTAGAAGTCACACCTAGATTGTTGCAGATGTAAGCCTGATACCCATTAGAATGTAAAGGACAACATTTTAAAGAGTGTGGAAAATGGGTAATAGTCAGTTTTAAGATGTCAATCACAAATCCTTCTATGAAATTCACACCAACAAGAAAGGCTTTGAATAGCTTCAATAATCTTTTAAGAGATATAAATGAAAGATGGAAGACTTAGCAAGAAAAATGTAACATGTATACAAGTTTAGATAAGGTATTCCTGAAACACATATGAAAGAAAACTCACTTGAATAACAACTTCTTAATCCAAAGAGGAAAAAAACTTTGATCAATTTGCATACAATATCACAATAAGTTTTTTACTGCAATAATGAAACAACAGCATGATGAATCCTTCAACATAGATTGATACCAAAGTGAGACAAAAAAGAGATGATAGAGAGAATAAGACTGATTTCCACCATTAAATGTTTTTTGGATCTAGTCCATACATCAAGAAAACTCTATTACCAAAGAAGACTAACAAAAAACCTTAGTTTTTTTTTTCCCAACCATTCAAACCCTTTTCACTATTACAATGCATTGTAAATAACCAAAATTTATCAAAAGAAAGATTTACAATTCATCCCTCAACTTCCTCATAGGATTCCATTTCTAAGGGAAGCGTGGAAACAAGTGTACAATTAGAAAATAACAAACTGTTATTTTGAAGGAAGATGTTGGCAACGTATACAACAAGTCCTCAACAACTTTATGATGTGTATTTATGTTTACATATCCTTGAGGCAGGTGGCCTTCCAAAGTGAAATTGATCCTCTGAGTGCTGGTACGAGCTCCCCTTGACAGCTAGCAACCTCCCTTCCCCCCAAAATCTTCAAAAATATGAGTTCACAGTGCAGAGTTGCAAACTGTCATGAAACAACCAGTGTGCAGCGCCAATGAGTCCAGGCGCTGTGAAATTTCCTGTAGCATCCTCTTTTCTTTTGCAAAAAGTTTCAAATCCTTAAAACTTGTAACCAACATATCCAACATCTCCTTTATCTTTATCCTGGAACCCAATTCTTCCTCCTTCAACTTGTCAATTTCATCTCTTGCTTCCTTGAGCTGTTTCTTGAGACTTTTGAAGGTAGGGTTACTTTCATGATGAGGATTGTTGATGTCAGAAACCTCTGTGGGCTGCTTAGAAGACTGAGATTTGTCTTTTTGCTGGGCTGAATTCTATGCTATATCATCCTTCATGAGAACATGCTATCTGGCTATTGATCCAGTAAAGGGCCTTCTAGGTATGACTTTAACTGCAACAACCGGTGGGGAAAAGACAAGATTTTTTCCTTTCAAGCTTCTTGATTGGCTTGAAGGAATCTCCATGCGGTTAGTTTCTACCACAGGTGAAACTTCTGTGTCAAGAGGTTGTGAAGGACCACCTTCTTCTACTTCATCAATAGCTTGGAAATATTTATCACCCCTAGTCACCCTCTTCTTCTTGCTTGAAACTGAATGCACAATCCTCTCAATAGGGGTAGTAGTTTGTCTTTTGGATTATGGCGTAGGAGCAATATCTAACTAAAAATGTGATGTAGTTAGGAAATTTTCCCAGTCAGTGTTAGTTTTTTTTAACTCTTCCATTACTAACATCTTGATTACACCGGAGATAAAAACACTCGTATCTACCTATTTTGACTTAACCTGGACTCTGTCTAACATTTTACCAATACTCCTGAAAACATAGAATGGAAGGTTCATGGATTCTTTTCCAGTGAAGTGTAATAGTAATATGATGTGGTTTTGGTATACCATATTGAACCTCCCTTCACATGTGAAGTACCTGTGGATGACCCTGATCATCTTGTCAAAACATTCCAGCATGTGACTTGTGGGCAGTCCTTTAGATAGGTTGTCTCCTTGATATTTAGGCTTAAGGAATTCTTTGGAAAAAGAAGAGTTCAATGACATGGATTTAAACATTTTCCCACCATAGTCAGGTATCCTTGTAGCTACATACATAGAATTCTCAGAAACTTCAAAATCCAACATCCCCACCTTAGTGTTTTTGTCCCGTTAAAATGAAGTGCAAACTCTTTGGCTAGCTTAGGATTTCCTCTCTGCATATTTTGACAAAAATTGAGACAACCCACCCTTTGGAAAGATTCCCTAAACAATGGTTCAGATTTGATGAGTTTTGTGTCATATGGTTCAGTTCTCACAATCTCTCCCCCCTTGTGAGTCTTCCTGTTTTGTTGATTGTCCATAATTATTGTTTGAAAAACACTTTATGTAAGCTCTTATGATAGTTTTTATGTGAAAAATAGGGTAAACAAGGATTTTAGGGTTTGATAACGGAGATTTTTAGGGGAAAAATAACTTGTTTGCAAAAGGGAACTATAAGATTACCCTGAGATAAAAAATTTGACTAATGGGTAGGGTTTAGAGCCCCATAACAGTGGTTTTTAGAGTTGGATGCATATGGATGTTTGACAGCTCATAGCGCCAATTCCATAACAACTTTTAATTCTTCTATCAACCTTTAAGAAACATGAAAAATGTCAAGGAATACCTGGTATGTCTAAATTTGATGTTGGTGCTTTGTGAATATGAGTTGGTCTTAGAGAAAGGCATCCAATCTTGAACAATCTTCTTCATCCAGTTCATAGTTCCAGTCTTCAGCACAAATTTCAAATTCCAGTAGCACGCTTCAACGAAACTATTAGATTTTTTTCTTGACATAATCTTTGAAAATCAAACTAAATTAGAACACTGAAAACAATGAAATCCCCCCTGACACATTTCCAAATTGCAATAATGAAAGATAAGTGCATGAGGTACTTACTAGTATGTTGCGAACTTTTAGGTGAGTTGGCAACAAATAGACATGACCTATGACTTGAGCTCTAAACGATTAGAAAGTGACATAATGGAAACTTGTGTACACCTTTGAGACAAGACATATGTTGATGATGATGTTTCATTCCAAGAGTGTGACCCATGTGGACTCTTATTCTTATTATGATGAATAATCCCATCACACTAAGGCTATAAACTAATACTAAAACAATACTATGCTTATAGAAAACCAAAAAAAATGAGGTATGACATGAAATATAACCCAAATCCTTATAATTTAAGACTCTGTGGCTCAAAACATGACAAAACTAAAGTGTGTTGACCCCTACACATCCTATGTTCTAACATATGGCTCCACAGGGGATGGAGACATCCCTGTGAGGCTCCAAGAATATGCAATTCCAGTGACTTATCCATTGGGCTAGGAGTCATTATTGAAAGAAAAAATAACTAACTAAAGAATTGTATTTACAATGAAATGAAGCCACTCATGGATTTTAGAGAAAGTATCTCTTTAGAAAATTCCCATTGACTGGGCCACCAAGAAATTCATCTTCTTCCAAATTCTGCAACTTAAAAGTATTATTTTGAAAAGCTTCAGAAATTTTAAAAGGACCGACCCAAAGGGATTCCAATTTACCATGTTTCCCCTTATCTTACCTTTGTGCATCCCATTTGAGTACCAGGTCTCCAAGTTGAAAATCTACTTTCTTCACCTTTTTGTCAAAATATCCTTTGATTTTTTGTTGATGGATTTGTTCTTTATCAAAAAGTTGTTCCCTGGTTTCTTGTACTTCCACAAGTTGATGCATCCTCTTGATAATTTCATCCAGTTCCACTTCTTGATATTGAAGTAACTTTTCCATAGGTAAGGCTAACTGAGCAGGAAAAACAACTTTAGTTCCATAGACAAATTGAAATTGAGTGGCTCCAATTGACCTCTTGGTGGTTACTCTATCTGCCCATAGGGAAAACATCAGCTTTGAATCCCATGACTTCTTATTATTCTCCAACAAATTTATGATGATCTTGACTAAGATTTTGTTAGAGGATTCTGCTAATCCATTACCCTAAGAGTAATATGGAGTAGAGTGGATAAGATGAATCCCATTTTTTTCACAAAACTTCACCAGAGGCTCAGCTTTAAAGGCTGCAACATTATTAGTAACAATTTTGTTAGGACAACCAAAACTTGATAGAATGTCTTCCAAGAAGCCAATATCTACTTTGTGTGTTTCATTTCTAGTGGGAATGGATTCTATCCACTTGGTGAAGTAATCAGTAGTAGTCAGAATCCAACAATGATGACCATTTCGGGATGGATGAATTTCTCTAATGAAGTCTAATCCCCACTGCTAAAAAGGGCCAGATACCACTATGGGTTTCAGAGGAAAATATTTGAGTTGTGTTTTTCCTGAGAATTTCTCACATTTTTCACAAGTTCTGATCTTTGCACATACATCAGTGAATAATCTAGGACATAAGTACCTAGTTCTAAGTACTTTGTATGTTGTAGTCCTCCAAAAATGATGACCTCCACATAGACTTTCATGAAAATTAGTCATAGTTTGTTTTTCCTATTTTGGGTCCAAACATCCCTCACTTTGGTCTTTTCAAGTCTAGTGGGAGGCTGCAAATTTTGTAAGAAATAGATGAGGTCCTTGTACTGTTGGCCCTTGGTTATGGAAGGAAGCGAAGAACAAGGAAGAAAAGGTGAAAAGCGAACTTCACAGAAGACACAGTGATTGTCACTAGGTCGAAGTGAGCAAAAGAGCAGAAAAGATGGAGTGAAGTACAAAAATGCAAGCCGTTGGATGAGGAGATTGAGGATGAAAAATAAAAATGGAAGAGGGATCGAGGACAACTCACCAAGTGTAAAAATCCACCATTGGACTCTTGGGAGCACCGCGTGAGAAGGAAGGAAAGACAAGCTGGCAAAGCCCAGAAAAAGTGGGTCAAGTTGACCTAGGGTTTTAGACACCCAGGGTTTTGGTATCTAGGGTTTTGGCACCTAGGTTTTGGCCTAGGGCTATCGATGAATGATTATAATGTATAAATAGAGGTCTAAAGGGCCTAGGTTGGGTTGGTGATTTGGGTTAGTAGGATATTGTTGTTGATTCATCTCTATGGTTGTGGTGAGATATTATTGTATTGAGAGAGAAGTGCTGAGAGAGATAGCCTTCTGGTATTGTAAGATCTTCAGTTGTGTGCAAATATCGAGTCCTATAGCTGGGTGTGTAGGAAGGGGAGAGAAATAGAGAAGAAGAAAGAAGATCTACTAGCTAAGAGCGTAGACAAGAACTGTATGCTTTACCTTAATAAATCATAAGCATGGTTCTTTGGACGTAGCCCTAGAGAGAGGGTGAACTACATACTTCTTGTGTTGTGTGTGGGATTGATGCTTTGATCTCTGTCACTATTGTATTGTTATTTGCATTGTTGTAATTAGATCATATCTATAACTATGCACGATAGATCTAGCTTGGTGAGGGATATATGAATGTTGCCTTGTTTTTTTATTAGATCCACTTGATATTCCTCTGGTTGTAGACATATATGTCCTGCAACCCCCTCATATCTTCTTCGGGTGAGACTGCATCTGCTTCACAGGCGTTTCCGAAAGGGCCAGTAGCTAGGGCTTGTTGGTGCGATGTTGGAGTGAACCTCGGGTCTGCCCCTGTGCCAAAAAATGGTTTTGTTCCTGAGATAAGAATCTTTTTGAGGAATGTCAAGGTGGTTTCCATTGAAGACAAAGACTCAAAAGTGGATAGAGGATCAAGAGAAGTACTTCGCTGAAGCCCAGAACAAGAACCCTAATTTTAGTATAGAGGATTGGTTGGAGAAATATATCTTTACTAAAATACACAAGATCTTCTTTGGAGGAATCCACCAGGAACTGTATGAGTGGCTAGCTAGACTAGCAGATACCCAGTTCGAGATCTGATCTAGACCTCCTGTGGTTTGGATGTCGAATTTGATCAAGAATTTCAAAAGAGTTGATAACGCCATATCACGAGCAATATATCACTGGTTCGATAGTACCATTGGAGGGTACATCACAGAGTTTGATGTTGATAGAGTAGAGTCATACAACCAAGCTAAAAGATATTTCTTTAAGGGACCCAGAGGAAAATTTCTACAATTCTTGAAGTTGAGACTCAAGATGTTGTTGCATGAGAAGAACATCTTAAAGATACAATAGATTGGTTGGATCCAAAAAGGCTAATGTTCAAGAATTCATACAGGGACAGCGACACAGAAGCTAGACATACGCGTAGTGGAAGAGTATTAAGAGGGGTTCACCTTGAGAACCTGTTTAAGCAAAACTACGGGGAAGAGGGTTTCTACAGTGGAGAAGAAGCAGGTCTGATGGATGAAGAACACTCAGAACCCACCGAAACAGAGGAAGGATGAGCTGAAGAGATTTGATGAAGAGAAACTGAAACCTCAGAAACTGTGCAAACTGTTGAAGTAAGTACTGTTAATCCTCCTGTTATTTCAGCAACACTAGGTAATCAAAATAATTAGAATCACCAGAGTCCTCAGAGTAATGTTACGAATAGTTCAACATCTACTCAGATAGGAAACCTAGGTATCTCTATGGCAGATGATATGAGGCTCCCTATATTTAGGGGAGATGGATCTGAAGATCCTGATCAACACTAGTTCCTATGTGAAGACATATGGAACATTAATAATGTCATAGATGAAGCTGTAAAAAGAAACCAGTTTAGTACCACTCTAAGGGATCATGCACTGAGCTGTTATATGAAGCTTGTCCAAGGACTTGCGCAGCCTAAGCCACTGGATGAGATAAAGAATGCGTTGATTGCAGATTTCAAGAAAACTAAGTCAGAGTCTCAATGTATTACAAAACTGAAGGATATAAAGTAGAAAGTAGTCGAGCCTCTTTGGGAGTTCGATCAAAGGTTCAAGACCTTAACAGGCCGATTAAATTTTTAGATCCCAGATGAACAGAATAAAGAATGGTTCATCGCTGACATTTTACCACACATCAGAGTTCCCCTGATGCAACATAAGATTGCTTCATAGGCAAAAGCATTGGAAATCATTATGAAGCTTGAATTAACCCCTATGGGAGATTTCAACTCAAGTATGAGCCAAATCTTGAGCCAACTGACTAGTTTGTATTTGCAGATTGAGGATATGAAGAAGGATAAGGGGAAGGAAAAAATATAAGATATATGGTGTGTAAGATGCATATCAGAAGGCCATGATAAGGAACGATGTCCTTTATTCCATGAATAATTGGCCTCAGGAGCACCGAGCCCCTTGAAGCAAGTTAGCCTGTCCTAGTGCGAAGTATGCAGAAATAGGCATCACACAGGTGAGTGATATTACATGCAAAAGTATGTTCATACTCCCACAAATTTATAGGGAACATTTTGTAAGTCTATGGGGCACAACAATAGAGATTGTAGGGCCTATGACCTTATGCATGAAAGATCGAGGGACATATACAAGATCCAAGGCGAAGCACAAAAAGAAGGAAACACTTCACAGTATAAATCCCTAGGAAGAGGAAATTTCAATCCTCACGGTGGATACAGAGGACGAGGACGATGAGGAGGAATGGGCCGAGGCCGAGGACAGATCATTTGTTACAATTACGTGCAACCAGGACACTTGGCAAGGGATTGTTAGAATTCTTGCACTACATGCAGCTATTGCAGCTCGTTCGACCATGTTATATAAGATTTCCCTGTGCTGCTAGCTAAGCTGCAGGAAAGACAAGGACCTCAACAGAATCCATAAGTGCAATTGATATTTGATGAGCCTCGCAGAGAAGGCCCTAAAGTTTCTATTATCACTCGAGGAGGCGCTGCTACAGGAGAGGATAGAATGACTCAAGGAAAGATTGCAGAAGACTCAGGTATCGGGAAGGCTACAGAGAAGATCCGAACTTTCGATGCAAAGAAAGAAAGACAAATATTTGAGGAAGCAAGACAAGAGTTCAAAGTGGATCAAGGTTCCTCATCAAAAATATAGCCAAAAATAAAAGAATATGGAATGCCTTAGGCATTTGATCAATCCGCTTCACCACAAGAGGGAAAAGAGGTAAGCAAGATCATGGAATTTTTACGCACATGTGTTATGTTGATTCAGGATAAAGGCATTGTACAAGAGCTACAGAACTTAATCAGATAATATGAACTAGGAAATATAGACCCCTTACTGAATAGGGAAGTACATCAAATTAGAAAAAGGAGAAGGACAAATAAATAATTACACTTGAATGCTCAAATAGGAGAGTATGATATAGACTATGTGGTCCTTGACTTAGGGTCGGAGGTCAATGTCATGACGAAGCAAAATTGGGCACTGATGGGGAAACTGAAGTTGGTCTACTCCCCTATCAGGCTTAGGATGGCTAGCCAACAATTTTTCAGCCCCTTTGGAAGATTGGAACATGTCCCTATGGACATCGATGGAGTGAGAACGTTCACAGATTTTGAGGTAATTGAAATTGTTGATGATATTTTGCCTTACCCTGCACTATTAGGAATTGATTAGGCCTTCGATAACTCCAAAGTGGTTGATTTGAAGAAAATACATATGACATTTGAAAGAGATGGACTTTGGGTCATTGCACCCTTAGATCGAGATGAGGGTCCGCGATATACAGAGTCCATCAGAGAAGAAGACCACACATACGAACTAGAAAACATATACAAACTGACAGCCAGACAACATGATTACATCAACCCTACAGTTGATGGGAATCTAAGATGGTGAAGTGGCAATGCGTTTTCATCAGATTTAGAAGAAGCGTTGGAGAACTGGCAGAACCTGATATACGAAGTATCTACCAAAATATGTGCTAGATTAACTACAGAAGTTCGTTGGATTTGCACAACAGTAAGTAAATTACCCACATTTGATGGTCTAAACTCTTTAGAATCATTCCTATCAGATTTTGAAGCAAGTGTACCAACACAATAGAGGTTGTTGGCAATGAATGAGGCCTTGAAATCCACACCAACAAGATGGCGGGGAACCCATAAAAGCAATATTACAGACTGGGTACAATGCCGAACTTTGATGACAATGCGGTTCTTAGCAAAAGTAGAAGGATGCGAAGCAAGATACACAGGTCAAATCTGCCCAAAATACCATGTGCAGAGCTGCAAAGAGGCCTGGAGTGACATTCCCCGAGAACAATGGGTGCACATATTCATTAACACACTGGACACAACCCCTATCAACTGGTACCTTCAAGCGGAGCTGCTCCTCATCACTGTAGACTGGGAAGGTATGATTCAGAATTTTGTAACCATCTTTTTATTTGAAAGTGAATATTCTTCAGTAGGCCAAGCATTACATATTGTGATATAGAAAGTATTCTAAGAGGCATCTAGCCTCCCTATGGAACAAGAAGAGAAAGAATGGACTGCGCCTCTCCAAAAATTGCAGAGTTGCTACAACATCAATGCCGATGATGATGATCCCAAAAAGGTCAACATCACTGAAATAGAAGGCCAAAGAGATGTGGAAGGACCGGGAGTTGAGCTACCATTTATTGGTTAGCCAATCAAAATAAAAAAAGTCAGTATTGGGATAGAGGAAACACCAAATCTTGCCAATGTCAGAGATTACTGGGATGCTGCTACCATTGACAAGATTACAGAGTTGCTACACGAATATTAGGACTTGTTTCCAACCAAGTTCACTGATATGAAATGTATCAAAGGTCCTATGGCAGATATGAGGATACCTTTGAAACCAGGTGTGAAGCCAGTTAAGAAAAGACCCTACGGATTGAACCCAAAATATAAGGAAAAAGTGAAGATTGAGCTCGACATAATGCTGGAAGCAGGCATTATTGAACTTGCCGAAGAATCAGAGTGGATAAGTCCTATGGTAGTAAAAGAAAAAAAGAAAGGTGAGATCAGGATATGTGTGGATCTCAGGAAGTTTAATGATGCCTATTTGCATGACCCCTTCCCTACACCATTCACTGATGAAGTATTAGACAATGTGGGAGGCCAAGAGGTATATTCTTTTACAGATGGATTTTTAGAATTCCATCAGATCTGGATTGCTAAGGAGGTTTGCCACAAGACCATGTTTGCCACAGAATGGGGATCCTATGAATATATAGTGATTCTATTTGGACTAAAGAATTCCCCAACCATCTTTTCCAGGGTGGTGGTCGAAGCGTTCAAAGAGTTTTTGCATAAATTTTTAGAAGCATATTTTGATGACTGGATTGTGTTTAGTTTGTTGAAAAACCATATTGAATGTCTAAGGCTAATGTTGGATAAATGAAGGCAGTGTCAAATTTATTTAAATAAGAAGAAGTACATCTTCTTCTCATCATTTGGAGTGCTATTAGGTCATATTGTATGCAAGAAAGGATTACTGGAAGATCCCTCTAAAATTGCCATCATAGTTGATTTGCCACCTCCTACTTCAGTCAAACAACTATGCACTGCACTATGACATATTGGCTATTACAGGAAATTCATTAAAGTCTATTCTCAAATCACAACACTGATGGAGAAGTTGTTGAAGAAATATTGTCAGTTTAGTTGGACAGAATAATGGTAGACGAGCTTTGACACACTGAAACAAAAGATGGTTACTGTGCCTATTCTAGTTTTTCCAGATTGGAGCAAAGAATTTCATGTGCATGTCGATGTGTCTTCTATTGTATTAGGAGCAGTACTAGCACAACTTGGAGAAGGGGATATCGACCATCCATTATCTTTTTCTAGTAGGAAGCTATCTACAGCTGAAGTTAATTACACCACTATCGAGAGAGAAGGATTAGCCATGGTGTACGCGCTACAGAAATTCTGCCACTACTTGTTGGGAGGACACTTTAAAATGTTCACAGATCAGTCTGTGTTGAAGTACCTAGTCAACAAGCCAGTGTTGGGGGGGAGAATATGCATATGGCTTCTGTTGTTTCAAGAATATGATTTTGAGATCATAGTTAAGCCAGGAAGAATGAACAAGGGCCTTGACCACTTGTCAAGGTTGGAATATGGTGAAGAACCCACCAGTTTGGAGGATACACTATTGGATGCACAACTGCTCGCCATTAGAAATATTGATGACCACTTTGCATACATAGTCCAGTTCCTATCAACAGGAATGGCACCTAGTGAGTATACAATTCCCCAGAAGAAACAACTAGTGGTGCACGTTGTATACTTTTCACTGATAGTTGGTCAGCTATACAAGATGGGACCCGATGAAATATTAAGGAGATGTGTTATGGAAACAAAGTGACCACTGATCCTCACAGAATCTCATGAAGGCATCACAGAAGGACATCACTCAGGGAAAGCAACTGCACAGAAGGTTCTTAGAGCTGGCCTTTGGTGGCCTACCTTACATAGAGATACTAAAGATTATGCCAGAGCTTGTGATGTATGCTAGAGAGTTGGAAAACCATCCCGAAGAGATGAAATTCCATTATCACCACAGATGACCCTACAATCATTTGAAAAGTGGGCCATTTGAAAGGATAATATAATAAAGGAGGGGATAAGGTAATTAATGGAGGGATGGAGAGTCGGTGAAGGGGAAGATATGACGGGGAAGAGTCCTACGGGAGGGGATTATGAAAATTGGGGGAGGAAGAATTATTGGAGAGGAGAACACTGTATTTCTGGTTTGCATATTTTTCTGGTGTTGGGAGTTTGGTTTTGGGGATTTTTGTGAATCATTGTAGGGGGCACCAGGTTGCTGGGGGTTTTGGGCACGGGGGCCAGGATTCCTTATGGTATCCTAGAGCTAGGGAGTCAGACAAGCTGCTCCTAGCTGGCTGGGTGGTTACTCGGTTTGGGTAGGGTTTGGTCAAAGCATCAGGTTGGGCAAAGAAGCAGAGAGGGAAACCAGATCAACGGGAATTAGCATCAGGCAGAGGTATTTTTATTTATGAATTTGCTAACTTATGTGGATGATTATGTAAATTTATAGATTGTTGTTCATAAATTCAAATTTATGTTACTTATATGCTGAATGAAATTGCTTATTGCTTGTTGATTAATCTTATTGTTTAAACATTATGAAATTTTTAGGCTTAATTAAATTTCAGTTCCTACACATGGTATCAGAGCCCTAGTTCAAAATCTGGAGCCAAGGGCCTACCTACCCACCCAGAAATTTAGACAAACCCCACCCAGAAATTTAAACAACCCTGAAACCCTTTAATTAGGTATAAATCTAAGCTCCAAGATCCATCTCCACCTAACCTGCAAGCAATACCCAAAAATAAATGTCAGACACATGAAACAAAAGGCACCTGTTCTATTAATTTTCCCCTTTGAAAAGCCTGCTAACAATAGAAAATTTAAACTTTGAGAATAATTATGGCAATTCCACTGTTCAATAGGTACAATGGCTACCAAACAAATATTTGAAATAATTCTTCTTATATTTCTCTTAATGCCAATTCTTGGTGATCTTCACTCAGATGAACTAAATCCTTCTTAATCTTGCAATGCTCCATGAAATAATTATAAGAAACCATTATTTAACTTCGATTAATTTAATCTATTGGCCTGTAAGAAGTGGCCCTAATCATGATGACATGCTCTGTGGTGGTTTAGTATCGCTTATATGCCCTGGAACTAATTTCAGCATTTTAATGACTTTATATTCTGGTAATAAATTTAATATCAATTATCCAAGGCAGTATAATTCAAAATAACAATTTGATTGGGAAGTTTGTAAAGCTTCCTCTTAAGGCCAATTCCGGGTGATCTTCACTAAAATGAATTGAATCCATCTCAATCTTGAAATGTTCCTGAAATGATTTTAAGAAACCCTGAAATACATTTAAGAAACTATTAAGATAATTTTATTACTGTCCAAAGTAGGTCAATAGGACTAGGATCAATGAATGACACAATTATAGAGGCATTTAAGAAGTGTCAAATTTATAGTTATGCATGTGCAAAGTTCGTTCAAAATTTTGGTTCATTTTACAGCTAGGCTATTTGTCTGC
The DNA here is from genome assembly GCA_032191745.1 of Picea mariana. Taxonomy (NCBI): domain Eukaryota; kingdom Viridiplantae; phylum Streptophyta; class Pinopsida; order Pinales; family Pinaceae; genus Picea; species Picea mariana. The sequence continues at coordinate 333,707 of JASDQU010737775.1, read as the reverse complement.
AATGAAATTGGCCCTTTCAAACCCATTAATTTTGAACTTGAAAGACTGCAAATATATGCCCCAGTCGATTCCACCAATTTAGTTTAACAGGGAAAAAAATTTGTAAGATATATATAGCTCCGAGCAAAATAGCCGGGGGTAAGAAGAATAAGTGATGAAAAGTGCAACTCAATAAGTCTTGCAACACTTACCCAGAATCAATGACACAAGGCCTCAATGTGATTCCGTGCAGATCCACCGCCTGATCTGGTGCGGGGCTCGTCGCAGTGCAAGGCAAGGAGATGAGGATCATCCACGTAGGAGGCCTCCATCAAAACCCTCAATGCAAGTTCCAAATACAAATGGTAGCTCTCTTTAGTCTTCTATGCCCAATTATTCCCCCCAACGAGGACGAGCTCGAGGAGGAGGAGGAGCTCGACGACCCTCCGCCTCCGCCTCCACTTCCCCTCCGCCCTCTGCCTGCTTGTGCTGCAACATTAGTAACCTGGCTCTTCCCCCATCCACATTGTGCTTCCATCCTTCCTCATTGTGTAAGAATGTTGGGGTTATCACAAACTCCAAGTTCGAGGTCGAGTCACAGGCAACATCCATATTGTAAAACAAAAAACAAAATTTTTCATTAATAAACAAAAAAACAAAAAAAAAAATAGCACCCAAGCAAACGACCACGAAGGAGGGAAGCTCATGTAGGTGCCATGGACCAGCATAGCACCTCCTCCAGCCAGAAACCAGCCACCTAGACCACGAGGAGGAGAAGCCGTGAGAGAAGGCCATGGTAGCTGACCCAGACCTCGTAAGAAGAAAATGAGTGGGGGAAAAGAGAATTTAGGGTTAAGGGATAGTTTAAGGTTTAGGTATGAAGAGCTGGAGGAAACGAGGGTGGCACGTGGGCTTCATGCATGCCCGCCCTTTAGTTATTTAAAAAGAATTTGTTTTTAAATTATTTACGTAATTTGTATTTTCTTTTATTTTAGTTATATATTTATTTATTTATTATAGATTATCATAAAATAATTATATATATATTATTTGTTAAATTGTTTTATTTTTTTATTTATAAATGAATATATATATATATATATATATATATATATATATATGGATTAAATTAAAACTAAGTATTGTAATTAATTAAAAGCAATTATGATTAATTAATTAAATGAGTGATTAATGTTAAATGTTAAATTATGTTTTTAGGTTTAAATTTATGTTTTAAAACTATGATTTAATTAATAGTTTAAATTTAACTGTTTTAAATTATATTAAATTTAGTTAAATTAAAAAAAAACTAGTTAAGGTGATTAATTAGTTTTAAACTGAAGGTTTAAGGACTTAGACTAGGACAAGCGGGAGGGGGATTTCATGTGCGCTAGGAGGGTAAGCTAGAGGAACTGGCGAGAATGGTGCAAAGCTAGCATAGCTATGAGGCGAGGGAGTCAATAGTTTTCTTAGGCGAAGAAATCAAGCTTAGACGCTTAACCCTAACCTAGCCAATCCCCTAAAGAGAGTAACGTCTATTTACAGACAAGTAAAAGAAACTTACGCCTAACTCTATTTTCTAGTTAAGTTGCGCAATGAGAAACGTCCTTGAACTCACCCTGACAACTTTAGTTGATGTAGGTTAAATCATACAGGATGGTTAGGACTCGAGGGAATTGAGGCAGAGGAGCATCGTCGTAGGCACCGCCAACACCGCCATCCCCGCCGCCACCATCGCCGAAACTAGCTCTCATACTGCACTCTTTGGAGGCCATAAATGAGACTTTAAAGGGGAAAAAACCAACAGGGATCGAAGTGGAGCCCCCACCATCTGAAACGGGTAATCCAGAAGCGTTAAGGGATTCAAGGGGAGGACCTCCACCCGAATACATCAATAGAGAATTACAGAAGATCAAACTTCCGGAGTTTGTCGGAGGTCATGCCAGTGAACGCACAGAAGCATGGTTTGAAGGCATGACAAGGTGTTTTGCTTTAAGGGACTATGCATCCACCTCAAAGGCGAAGATAACGATTTTTCAGTTAAGAGACAGCGCCTTGAACTAGCGGGGAAAACTGGAAATACAACTGCATCTTACCCTAGACACCTTATCTTGGGAACTTTTCAAGGAGAGGTTCCGAAGGAAATATATTCTAGCTTACTATGAGGAACAACAGGTAGGAGCGTTTCATGATATAGTACAGGGAAACAGGACCGTAGAAGAATATGAGATTAGGTTTATGGAATTGTTCAAATATGTTTTGTATATGGATAATGACCAATGACAGGCAGAACGATTTGTCTATGGGTTGAACCCTAAGATAAGGGCTATGGTGCGGATGTGGAAACCGTCTTCAGTAGCAAAAGATGTGGAAAATGCGCGTTATGCAGAGGAGCACATGAAATTAACCAGAGGTATGAGATCAACCTTTTCGCATCGTCGTGGATTCGTAGGGAAGGCCCCTAGGACATTTCTCAGGGGAGGGGGCTCAAGGCCACCTCCATATGGTAACAGAGTCACACCAAGGACAGTAGCCGTAGGGATTTCAATGGAAGTGAGTGCAACATCGCGTTCATCACCAACGACGTAGACAGGTCCACGACCATCTCAGGGAACAATTAGTAGGGGCAGGGGTTCCAGGGGAAGGAACTCATTTTAGAGACAGTCACATAACAGTGCGCAAGTTCAATCCCGTGTTACCTGTTGGGGATGTGGAGGACCCCATTACCAGCGTGACTGCCCAGAGTTGCAATCGGGATTTGTACATAGAGAAGGAAAGGCCCTAATGGGAAGAGCAAGTAACAGCCACCATATTTACACAACGGTTAATAATCGCCAGGCTGAACAACAATCCACAGTGGTGGAGTCATCAGGTACGCTAAATCATATCAACGTTAAGATTTTATTTGATTCTAGTGCTACAGATAGTTTCATTTCACCATCTGCATTAGAAAAAAGTGTGTTGGCAGCCTACAAGCACGATGAATTTAAACAAGTCAAGATGGCTTCGGGGGAAAAACAAGTGGTAGGACCTAGTGTTAATAATTGTATAGTAGACCTAGGAGTGTGTACTACCAGGTTGAAGGTATACGTCACTGCTCTTGGGGTGTATAACCTAATCATTGGAATGGATTGGTTAGAAGCTCATCAAGATTTGGTGGATCTTTTCACAAAAAGGGTGTTGTGTGCTGGCGACGAAGGAAGGCCAGTAGAGATCCAGGGTGTATGGAGAAGGTTGTCATTACGCTTTATCTCAACTATGAAGGTTAAGCGATGCTTGAGGCAAGGGTGTTGACTTTATGTGGTGGAAGCAGTGAATGAAAGGAAGGGACCCTCATTAGATCAGTACCCGGTATTGTCAGAATTTAAGGATGTTTTTCTGAATGAGTTACTAGGGTTACCTCCTGAGAGGGAGCTCGATTTTACTATTGAGCTAAAACTGGGTGCAGAACCAATTTCCAAAACTCTGTATCGGATGATAGCACCAGAACTTTGTGAATTGCAAATGCAGTTGAAAGAGTTACTGGACTTAGGGCTAATAAGGCCCAGTGTTTCACCTTGGGGTGCACCAGTAATTTTTGTAAAGAAGAAGGATGGTACCTTACGACTATGTATAGATTACAGGGACTTGAACAGTGCTACAGTGAAAAATAGGTACCCAATGCCATGAATAGATGTCCTCTTCGATCAGATTAAAGGAGCAATGGCATTATCAAAGATCGATTTGTGATCTGGGTATCATCAGTTAGGGATTAAGGAAGGCGATATCCCAAAAACTACCTTTCGAACTCGGTTTGGGCATTATGATTTTTTCATAGTACCTTTCGAATTGACCAATGCGCCAACAGTATTCATGCGCCTCATGAACGGCGTATTCCGGAAGTACTTAGACCGTTTTGTACAATTCTTTCTAGATGACATTCTCATCTATTCCAAGAATGAAAGAGAACATGAGGAACACTTACGAGTGGTGTTGTCCTTCCTTAGGGAGAACAAATTGTATGGGAAGTTGTGAAAGTGTTCCTTCTTCCAGAAAGAAATTCACTATTTATGTCATATCATTTCCGGCGAAGGAATCTCTGTGGACCCAGAAAAGGTAAAGGCCATTATGGAGTGGCTAGTGCCAAAAAATGCCCATGAGGTGAGAAGCTTCATGGGGCTAGTAGGTTATTATCGGACATTTTGGAAGGATTCTCAAAAATAGCGAAACCCATCACCACCTTGCAGCGCAAGGGGGTCAGGTATGAATGGACAGAAGAATGTGATAGTGCATTCATTGAGCTTAAGAGGTTACTAACTAGTGCGCCAATTCTACGAGTGTCGGATATGGAAAAGGACTTCATAGTCTGCACAGATGCCTGGAAGCAAGGGTTGGGGGCCATGCTAATGTAGGATGGAGGAGTGATAGCTTATGCATCAAGGAAATTGAAGAAACACGAATAGCTATACGCGACTCATGATTTAGAGTTGGTAGTTGTAATGCTAGCTATGAAACTTTGGAGGCACTATCTTGTGGGGTGAAACTTTGAGCTCAAAATGGACCATCAAAGTTTAAAACATCTCTTCACTCAAAGGAATATGAATTCCCGGCAAAGGCGATGGAGTGAGTTTATGAGTGAGTATGATTTTGGTATTTCATACATCAAGGGAAAGGAAAATGTGGTCACAAATGCCTTGAGTAGGAGACCACGTGTGTTCTCCTTAGTACCCTTAAAAGTCAATCTGAGGGAACATGTGTTGACGCAACTCCAAGGAGAGAGTTGGTATTTAAAGGTTACTTCAAACCTCCAGAGTGGGAGGCAATTAGATCCAAAGTATGAACCATATAGTCTGGAAGTAGATGGACTGTTAAGATATCGAGGAAGGATGTACATCCCTGAAGATGGGGATATTCGAAGCATCATACTGAAGGAAGCCCATAGAGCACTTTATTGTGCGCATCCGGGTGTGAAGAATATGTACGCAGACACGAGGAAACTTTTCTTCTGGGTAGGCATGAAGCACGATGTAGTCCATTTCATCGCCAAATGCCTAGAGTTTCAACAAGTGAAAGCCGACCACCATCACCCAGTAAGCCTCCTACAACCACATGATGGTCCTATGTCCAAGTGGGAAGTCATCTCTATGGATTTTGTTGTGGGGTTACCACTCACATCTCATAGACACAATGTCATTCTTTTGATAGTAGATAAGTTAACCAAGAGTGCTCATTTCATTTCGGTAAGAGACACTTACGATGTCACTGATGTGGCACGTGTGTTTGTAAATAAGGTTATTCGTTTGCACAGGATAAGTAAAAAGATCATTTCAGATAGGGACTCCAGATTCACTTCTAGGTTTTGGACAAGTTTGCAGTTAGCGTTGGGGACTCAGTTGAACTTAAGCACAACTTATCATCCTGAAATAGATGGGAAAACTGAGAGAGTAAATCAAGTCATGGAAGACATGCTCAGGATGTATGTCATGGATAATCAAACCTAGTGGGAGAAGTACCTACCTTTGGTAGAGTTTGCCTACAATAACAGTTTTCATAGCTCCATCGGAATGCCACCCTATGAATCTCTGTATGGAAGGCCATGTAGAATGCCATTGAGTTGGGATAGACTAGAAGACCGAGTAACAGTTGGGCCAGAATTGATTCAAGAGACGGAGGAACAGGTGATTCAGATTAGGTAGAGACTAAAGGAAGCACAGGATAGGCAGAAAATTTATGCGGATGCGCATAGGACCGACCAAAGTTATGAAGTGGGAGACCAGGTTTTCATTCGTATCAGGCCTAATAAGAGTACCATACGGTTCGGGAAGGGGACAAAGTTGTCACCCAAATTTATAGGACCATTCAGAATCCAACAAAAAATTAGACCCGTTGCCTATCGTCTCGTACTACCACCCCACTTGCATAAAAATCATAATGTTTTTCATGTATCTGTTTTACATCATTATGTTGCTGATGAATCACAAAAACTAAATTGGAAGGAATTGCAAGTATCGGACGTGGGAACTCTCATGGTAGAACCATTACGCATATTGGACCGTAGAGTCCGACAGCTCAGGAACCGTCTGGTAGACCAATTTAAGGTCCAGTGGGACAAGTATAGTCCAAGATCTGCTACTTGGGAAGATGCCAAGACACTACGACGAGACTATCCCTCACTTTTTTGACCACCTCGAGAATATGTTTCTCGGAGGTGGGGTGTATGTAACACCACCTTTTGACTTAGACAACCAGGATTACTTGAGGCCTACACTTTTATTTTCTACTCATAGTGAAACTATTAAATGATACACTTAAACTTTTAAGACGTATGAACCTTTATGAATGTTTAAATATATTTGGATAATGATAGATATGATGCGATATATTGTGAGAATGTAAATTTTATGAATGTTAAATATTATTGATGATGATGGATATAATGCGATCTACTATGTGAATGTAAACTTTATGAATGTTTAAATGTTATTGATGACGATGTATATGATGTGACATATTGTGTGAATGAGAATCCTATGAAGGCTTAAATGCTATTAGAATGATGTTGGATATGATGTAATCTATTTTGTAAATGATAAATTTATGAATGGGTGTCGAAATTGAGTTATGGGATATTATGAGATTTATTTCTAACTTGAAAACTTTAATGTTAAGTTGTTGGTACACGGATACCGAATTGAAATAATGATTGTATGCAATTACATGATGATAATGCATAGAAATGTATGAGTTTGTGTTACAGACTAATCTATAGGTTATGGACTATGAAATAGCCAAGGGATAATGATGATGAAAGTGGATGTCATCACCACTAGCCGAGAAACATTATGGTATAAATATTTGTATGTGAAATTATATTGGTTTGGATGCATTGCCATGATATGTGGACCAGTGCAAGATTTCAGGTGATAAGACTGCCCAAAACCGAATAAACGATGACAAAAATCCCAGCAACACAGTGCCACTGTATATTCCATTGTAGGGTGTGGACCCTAGTTATGATTAGGAGGGGTGGAGGCATTTCCCACCATGTATCCTCCGAAACCTGAAGTCATGGGAGGACGATGTTAGCTCACGCTTACCTACACGTGTGATGATGACTGTCAGTTGCCTATTGGGGAAGCTTGGTCAAGATAGTGACACTTCCACTTACGGGTTCTATTTGGAGTTAGGTCAATATAGTTGACGCTCCAAGATAGTCCAGCAGAGGAAGGATAGGAATGGAGATGGAAGTAAGTTAGGGAGGAAGGATGAGTAGAAATAGTTGAGAAAGTATGGGGATTTGTCTTATGGTGGAATTTGTTGTTTTTCCCTTCTAAAAATAAAATGTATATATATGAATATTCATAATTACGTAACTAAACCACAGTTGTCTAAATAAAATTGTTGAAATAGATAATTGTAATTAAAGAATTTCGCAAACATTTGATTGGTTTATTGTCTTTTCTAAAAGAATAGTCTTGTTGATTGGATTGGATGCATACATAAAATGCTATAAGGGTGATAGTTATTGATTATTAGTACATGCATGAGACTTGTATGTACTAGCTACACATGCATTTCTTGTACATGTACACTAGTATGTATGAGTTTTCTTGGCTTACTTACTAATAGTGTCAGTTAATTGTCATGAATGTGTGAACCATGTTTCTTTTACTTTGTATCATGAGATACCTTAACTTCGGGATGAAGTTTCCTGAAGGGTGGGTGTATGTAACAACCCTGGTTAAATAGATGCATAGGGATTATTAAGTAAAATTAATTAGATAATTAATTGTCCTAATATGGTTGTAGTTAAACAATGATTAGTATTAATAATATTAATTAATTGTTTATAACTGTTGATTGATTGATTAATTATTAATTAATTACATAACACATTCAATGATTTGGGTAATAAATTAAGGGGCTTAATAACTTTAATTTAATCCTTATGGAACTTTACGTATGATAGGTTAAGGATAAGATAATCAAGGAAAGGATAAGATAATAAAGGAGGGGATAAGGTAATAAAGGAGGGGATAAGGTAATTAATGGAGGGATAGAGAGTCGGTGAAGGGGAAGATATGATGGGGAAGAGTCCTACTGGAGGGGATTATGAAAATTGGGGGAGGAAGAATTATTGGAGAGGAGAAGACTATATTTCTGGTTTGCATATTTTTCTGGTGTTGGGAGTTTGGTTTTGGGGGTTTTTGTGAATCAATGCAGGGGGCACCGGGTTGTTGGGGGTTTTGGGCACGGGGGCCAGGATTCCTTATGGTATCCTGGAGATAGGGAGTTGAATAGGATGCTCCTAGCTGGTTGGGTGGTTAATCGGTTTGGGTAGGGTTTGGTCAAAGCATCAGGCTGGGGAAAGAAGTAGAGAGGGCAACCAGATCAACGGGAATTAGCATCAGGCAAAGGTATTTTTATTTATGAATTTGCTGAGTTATGTGGATGATTATGTAAATTTATAGATTGTTGTTCATAAATTCAAATGTATGCTTCTTATATGCTGAATGAAATTGCTTATTGCTTGCTGATTAATCTTATTGTTTAAACATTATGAAATTTTTAGGCTTAATTAAATTTTGGTTCCTACAGAGAAAGAGAGAAGAAGAAAGAAGATCTGTTATCTAAGAGCACAGACAAGAACTGTATGCTTTACCTTAATAAATCATAAGCATGGTTTTGTGGAAATAGCCCTAGATAGAGGGTGAACCACGTACTTCTTGTGTTGTATGTGGGATTGATGCTTTGATCTCTGTCACTATTATATTGCTATTTGTATTGTTGTAATTATATAAGATCTATAACTATGCAAGGTAGATCTAGCTTGGCGAGGGATATACCTTGTTGTTGTATTAGATCCACTTGATATTCCCCTGGTTGTAGACATCTTTGTCCTGCAACCCCCTCATAGCTGCTTCGGGTGAGATTGCATCTGCTTCACAGGTGTTGCTGAAAGGGCCAGTAGCTAGGGATTGTTGGTGCACTCTTGGAGTGAACCTTGGGTCTGCCCCTGTGCCAACATGTACCAACTTCATTCTGTCAATTTTGAGCTGATTTGCAAGTTGTTGTTAGGAATATCAGTTTTCTTATTTATAGAATTAACATTCATGAAATTAACTCCCAGTGCCTTACAATTTGATTCAGCTAACAATATAGCTAAACCTTGACCTTTCACCAACTTGGTGGGTTTCATCTCAAGATCAAACTCCAAAATATTAGCATTCCACTTACTTCTTTTCCCATCTATATAAGGTTAAATCAGAATTTCTTTTACAGATCTTGAAGGAACATAAGAAATAATTTTTGAATGAAGAACATATACCTTGAAATCTTTTCGGGCTTTGACCAAAGAATAATCTTGTTTCTCCATGATGTCATGTCTGAATTCATCATCTCTCAAAGCCCTATTGAAAAAATAAATTGGCTTCTCCATTCCATCTGAATTATTATGAAGAAGGAAAATAGCTAATGTATCATTTGAGGAAAAAGAAAAAAGAAAAAAATCCTTTGAGTAGTAAGGACTGATTAGAAAAGGAGCATCTACCAATGTTTGTTTTATTTGATAAAAATAACTCCTAACATCTGGTGTCCATTGCTTCATTCCCTTTTCTCAACATGGTTGTGATGAAATTGACCAACCCAACAAAGTTAGAGATAAATCTCCTCAAAAAGTTTATCTTTCCTAATAAGGATTGAATTTCTTTCTTGGACCTTGGGAGAGAAATATTTTTTATAGCATCTACTATATTTGGGTCAATGTTTACTCCTTCAACCGAGACAATATGTCCTAGCAGCTTACCTTCTTTCATGGAAAAAAGAGACTTCTTGGGATTAAGTGACAACCCATATTTTATGCATTTTAGGAACACCTTATCTAAATTATGGTAATGCTCTTCATCAGATTTGGAAAACACTATGATATCATCCAAGTAGATAACCACAAACTTGTCTTTCTCTCCAATAAATGCAATGTCCATTTCACGTTGGAAATTTCCCCTCTGCATTCATGAGACCAAAAGGCATATTGGCATACATGAATGTACCCCAAGGAGTGGTAAATGTTGTCTTTTCCCTGTTCTATGGTAATACAGAAATACAATTGTAGCCCAAAAACCCATCAATTATTGACATCCTGACTGAGCCTTCCACCCTTTGCAAGATATGCTCCATTTTAGGTAAGGGGTGATTTTATTTTATGGAACACTGATTTAAGTTTATGAAGTCAACACAAATCCCGATCTCACAATTCTTCTTTCTGATAGGGACCAAATTATCTATCCAATCATAATACCTCATAGGTATAATGATCTGGGAACCAAGCAATTTTTTTACCTCTTTCTGTATTGGTTATGTCACCAAGTGGTTTGAGGCTAAGGCCTTAACCAAAGCAACATAGAAATCATTATCTAACTTCCTTTATGAAGAGATTTTTGTTCGATTTAGAGTTCTGAGAGAAATATTCATTGATCAAGGACATCATTTTGCATCTCAACTTATCAAGAACACCATGCAACAGTTCAAAATCAAGCATCTAATGACTACTCCTTATCTCCCATGGGAGAATGGACAAGTGGAAGTAACCAAAAAAGTGTGTGAAGGAATCTTGAAAAACAATGTTTGACAACACTATAAGGATTGGGTTGACCATCTCTGAGAAGCATTGTGGGATTATCAAACTACTTGGAGGAATACTACTAGATTTACTCCATATGAACTTGTCTACAGGAAGCATGTGGTCCTTCCAATTGAATTCAATATAAAGAAACTCATAAAAAAACCAGAAGTAGGCCTAGACCTCTCAGAGGCCCAACAAATCATCTGAATCAAGTTAACAAACTAAATGAAATTCGTCAAGCTTCTCTCCAACATACAACTCTTACTCAACATCAGAGAGACAAATTGAATGATGGGTTCATCAAGAAAAATAAATTGAAGGAAGGTGATTGGTCCCTCTTGTTCGATTCCAAATATAAGGATTTTTGAGGAAAATTTAATACTTGGTGGATGGGGCCTTATGATATTGACATAGTATACGATAATGGCTCTATCAAGTTGTGCACTATTGATGAAGCATGGACCCCAATCATGGGCAATGGCCATCAACTACGACTATATCAGAAGTAACCTTCAAAGGAGAAGTTCATTCAGAATATCAAAAAAAAAGTTTATCTGGAGATTGTAACCCCGATAACACAACCACCATGGTTGGTCCCCTCCCCATAGACTCATAATAAAAGGAAAAAAAAGAAAGAAAAAAGAAGGAGAAAAAAAATAAAAATAAATAAAATATAGGGGTGAAAACCTATCTCATGTGCCCATGGACCCAGTGACGCTAGAAAACCATGTTACTGGCTAGTATCCATGGGGGTAAAAAAAAAATATTAATTGTGGAAACCCCTTTTGGGGTGCAATTGGGTACGCTATGTTTGAAAAATAGTTCTCTAGAGGACATAGCTTGTAAACAAAAGAAAAAATTAAAAAAGGTGACCCTAGCAACTTTACTTATTAACCTAGTCTCATATTGATTTTAGGTGTTTTAAACTTTCTTTACTATTATTACATAGCCTTTATATTCATTAACCTACTATTGCATTGAGTAAAAACACCCTAAAATCTCTCAATACTTCTCCCTTCAATATATCCTTTTACTCATAGGGTGTAAACCATTTATGCCCCATCAAAAATTGGTTTGTAGGGATATCCCTCTTTCCCTTAACCATTAGGATGTATTGAGTAAACCCTAATATGATGCCACTCATCTATACAACTATAACACTTAGTTTTCAAAGTTATTATTCTTTTTTACATCACCTTCCATCAATATTTTGTTATATAACTTGCCCCATTTTTAAGCACTACTATGCATTGCATTTCTTTCTCTTGGTTGTAACACTTACCTACACTAAAATATGGCCATGAGGCTTACCTTACCACCGAATTATAAACCCTAGCCCCACAAAGCTACTGGTCATTGGAAATAAATTTGGACAAAGATTAGGTCAAAGTTCCTCATTTTGATCAATTCTAGTACACTTATCACTATAGTGTCATAGCAGTTGATCATGTTAATCATGTATTTTTTGTTATCTAAACTCTTTACTTTCAAATTCTAGGTTTTATTTAAGATAACATTTCCAAGATATGGTTGGCTTGATATTCTAGCAAAAGGAAAAAACTTACCACTTCTTCATTCTCAACCGTCATTCCAAGTTTTGGAATTAAAACCTTTGAAGATCGTGGTATGTTTTTCAATTAAAGAACCAATCCTCTACTTTTCCACCAGCTGAATTCCCTCTATGATCTCAAATTTCATCCAAACTGAAAGGGAACTCTACACTTCATTCAAATCAAATTTTGCAGGGCAACACTGATTTGTGGAGATTATCATTAGGGATTGGTTATAAGAAAGGTTGTTAAGGAAAGAATCAATCTCTTCCAATGATAAATGATCTCTAGGTTATACTCGCAAAATTTTTCTCATCATATGCACCATCCAAAATTAAAATAAAGAGGATCTCCTGAGATATTCTTTCAAAGTTACAAGCCATAATTAGGCTTAATATTGTAACAAAGAGTGACCTTGGGGTTGATGGACCATTACCAAATTTCATTAAAATTCTGCATGCTATTCCATTTTCCTTAGTTGCATTCCAAATAGTCCAACAAAATATGATCATGGCATGAAAATATGAGTTCAACCTCACAGTATTAACAAAATTCTCTCGTTTCCTTATTTCCAATAATACATCATTTGAAACTAGAAGTGCAAGCTACTGGGAACTTATGGTTTGAATTACTTTCTGAAAAATGGATCATTTTCCATAGAACTATGGAATGTTGTACTTCCCTTTCATTCCATTCATAGCTACAACATTTTCATTCCACTCCATTGAAACCATCGCTTCTCATTTTTCCCCAACACACTTTGTAGCCTAGGAACTACACTAGTCATGAGTCTTGAGGTATCATTTTCCATTCCATAGCAACAAGACAAAGGTATGGTTGCAATAAAGTACAGACTATTTTTAAGACCCACACGATATTTTGCATGAGGTCGTGCAAACACTTAAGCATGGGGGATGATTATCCATACAATGTACTAACATAGAGAAACTATGTTATGAAAAGACCATGATTTCCTCAGAAGCATACATAGAAAGTGGGTATGTTTCTTACAATTTGTCAAGGGAGCAAGATATTCTTAACTACATAATCTCTTGACCTTCTTGAAGAGTTTTTCCTTGAAGACTTTATGTATGATTTTGTGAAGACTACAACCACCGATATTGATACAACAAGATTATTTTCAGAAAAGGAAAAATTATGCATTGATATCTTGATCATTTTTCTTTCATAATTCAAGGTTGAAGGATCGATTGTGCATGATAAATTGTAGCAAGGAAGGCCAAAATTAAAATAAATAAATAAATAAATTTAGGACCATCTCTGTAAAAAAGGATCAAAAATAAGAACTCAAGCAAAAATGGAGGTAACTATCAAACATTCCTTAATATTTTTATGGAATTGATGACTAATATAGTTTGTAACTTCTTTTGAGACAACACTTATTGTGACAATAGTTGAATTGCAAACATGACCTCCACTTTTCTCATACAACTTTCCATTGAAAATGGACCTATTTAACCTCTCTGACAATGTCTATATTATACCTCATATGGTATTATGAATGGAAAGTAGTGGTTCATAAAAACTTGTCTATATTATCTCTCTATGTTAATTTCAAAAACTTGTGAAACCACTTCCAATGAAGCCTTGTATATAATGACAAACCACTATGTGTTTTTGTGTAAACACATACTCTATACTTGTGCTATGTTTTAATACTCTGCCCCTCCTAGAGATTTGTGCATTTTGCATCATAATCCTCTACCCTTAAAATATTGGAATATCATAAGTGATATTCCACCAAGACCAACATTAAATCTATCTCATCAAAAATTATAATTACATGTTTATTTCTTTCACAATCACATATTGTTTTCTACTCTAAGAAAGTCAAATAGACCTAGATTTTTCTTGTTGGAAAAGACATTATAAATCATGATCCAGATGGATTTCGGTGGCCTCCCACCTATTCCAACTGGCTCATATTGGCATTTGTCCAGTTTGGTAGATTTTTCCTAGTTTTTGGGTCCCTGACTTCTGGGGTTGTTTTGAGGCCCTAAACAACATTTTTAGGGATCACCACAGTCAAAATGTTAATAGAGTTTGAGTCTGAAAATAACATGTGTATTCCTCAAATAAACCTTTCCAACGAGCTATTGTGTGCCTAAAACAGAGATCGTATGCGAAAGTTATGACCCCAGGAAGTTGATGTACTAACTTAGCCAAACGGGGCCCACATGACTTTTGGCGCTTCATCTCCTAGGGTTAGATTTTTGGATGTCTATGGTTTTTGACATTCCTATTTATTGTAAAAAGGCCTTGAGAGCCTCATTGTAATCATATTCTTGTGAATGAGCACAACCATCACATCTCTTCTCAAAGATAAGCCGCCACCATTCTGGCAGGCTTGTTTTCCGTTGCATTTTAAAGTTTCATCTTATTTCCTTATTGAATAGAAACCAATTTTACTGTATATCTATTATTCTATGTTAAGCATATTTTGATAATAATCTGTATTCATTTCATTCTTCTCATAAAATATGGCTCAGTGGTATTAGATCGGTCTACTCCTTGTTGTTATTAATGCATGTTCCTAACGAGGTTAGGGTACACAGAATTGGGTCTCGAGATTGTTTCTCTTGAAGAAAAAATCTCTTGCACGCCCAAGCAACCTCTCATGGTGGGAGAAAAGAAAGATGATGGGATAGGATATCCCTTGAAAATGTTTCTCGAGGAAGCCCTCACGCAACAGAGGAACGAGATGATGGATAGTTTTGCACAAATCCTTCGACGACTACCAACAGGCGATGCATCTTCCTCAAACGAAGGTGCCTCCCCCTTGAAGATACAAATAAACTTCGATATTCCTATATTTGAATGTCAGATAGATGCAGATGTTCTAGACAAATGGTTGAATCTACTAGAAGGGTATTTCTCTCTCCATAACTTCTCGAATAGAGAAAATATTACTTTTGTGCTCCTCATAGTCATTCCCCATGTCAAAGATTGGTGGGAAACTTTCTGTGAGCAGAAGGAAATAGAGGAACCCTCATTATTTACAATCACGATCACCTGAGTGTCCTTTAGGGATGCTATTAATAAAAAATACTATCTCGTTGGAAGTTATGATGGTCTGTACACAAAATGGACCACACTGCGACAAGACAGAGACCAAGTAGTGCCCGATTTGACAAATATCTTCCATACCTTGTGCACCAAGCTAGGTATCAAATATTCTGAGCGACATCTGGTGCTCAAGTATCACGATGGTTTACATAGATATATCCAGGCTGAAATGGAGATTATGGAAATCTCATCCTTGGGTGTGGCCTATCGATATGTCATCAAAATCGATCAAAATATCAAACAAAGGACGCGACAATTTAGGCCTGGGAACCCCTCACAGCAAAATCCAGGAAAGGGAAGCCCCAACCTATAGAATAAAGGAAAGAGAAAAGACATACCGCCTCAGGAAAACCAGTCTAGGACACAAGAAAATAAGGACACCAGAAAGACAAAGAAAGATACCGGGAAGTGGTGCGACTTCCATAAGATCCCCTAGCATAACACTGTTGATTGTCGCTCAAAAAGGTCATTGGTGGCTGAGGTTAAAGCCTCTGAATCAGATGTGGGTTCTGACTCTAAGTTAGAAACAGAAAGGGGGAGACATATCATTGATGAAAAACCTAGTGCTACCATTGCTACCAACAAGCTCCAACACAGTGAACCAGATGAGCCAAAGGAAAGTGAGTTCTTTTTTCATTCACAGATGTGGGTGAAGGGTACCCCGCTGCACTTTATCATTGATAGTGGTAGCCAAAAGAACCTCATCTCAGTAGAGGTTTTCAAGCGACTCACCCTGTCAACAATGCCACACCTGCAATCCTACACCATCGGATGGCTCCGCCAAGGAGGCGACATCCACGTTAACCAACAATGTCACTTGTCATACTACATCAAGCCCTTCAAAGATGAGGTATTGTGTGATGTTTCCCCTCTCAAGGTTTGTAATGTTATTTTGGGCCAACAATATTTATGGAAACACCATGTTGTATATGAGTCTAGGCCTTGCAGTGTTATTATTACTCTGCACAAGAAATTGTACAGGATGCCCGAGGTAGTCCCACCTAGTGTTATTTTCTTGATCTCTGCCAAGCAATGCAGGAAGGTCATCTCTCAGATGGGGAAGTTTGTCTTCTTCATGATTTTCTCTCAGAATGAGCGAAAGATCCAGGGATGATTTAAGGTGCTAAATTTCGCTCATGGGATAATTTTCCATGGTTTTTCCCAAAATAAGATTCATTATTCTAAAAATGATTCGTCTAAATTCTAAAGGATAAAATTATTTTACTTTAAAAATCACCAAAAATTTATACAAACTATATAACATCCTTAGACATTTGAATAATTTTACAAAAATATCGCCAAACATTTTATAGTTGGCATATGAAGGATTAGTAAGATTCGCCAAGGTTTCTACATTTTAAAATAAATTTCCATCCTTAAAATCATCCCTGGAAAGATCGCAATAACATCTAGGGTCTTAGCGGTGACCTCTCCACACAGTAGAAGCAAGTGGATAAGGTCATGGAAGAATACTTGGGATCTTCTCCTCACCTACCGGGGAGGTCAAGCACCACATAGATTTGACCCTCAATGCACTGCTTCCCAATGGGAAGTCTACCATCGTTCTTTGTTAGAGAATGAGGAGATCAAGCGAAATATCCAAGAACTACTCCACAAGGGGCACATTTTTCCTAGCTCATCACCTTGCGGGAGCAAAATCGTGCTAGTATAGAAGAAATATGGAACCTGACGACTCTGCATTGATTACCGAGCCTTCAAATAAAATCACAGTCAAAAACTAGTACCCAATTCCCCAAATCAACGACCTCCTTGATCAGCTCACGGGGGCCAAATAATTTAATAAGATTGATTTGAAGTATGGCTACCACCAGGTCTCGATAGAACAAACATATGTATGGAAGACTGCCTTCAAGTCAAAGGAAGGTCTTTTTGAATGGTTGGTCATGCCCTTTGGTTTGAAAAATGATCCAACCACTTTGATGAGGATTATGGATGATATCTTGTGACCATTCACCAATACTTTTGTAGTGGTGTATCTAGATGACATTCTCATTTACAAAAATACTTGGGAAGAACACTTGCAACATATTCAATAGGTTCTGCACACCCTGCGGCAACATAAGCTATACGCTAACTTGGAAAAATGATCCTTCGACATTGACAGGGCCCATTACCTAGGCTACATCATTCATAAACATGGTGTACATGTGGATCCAACCAATATCCAAGTCATCTGTGACTAGCCAACTCCAACCACACTCACTGAGCTTTGGAGCTTCTTAGGCCTTGCCAATTTCTACCACAGGTTCGTGTTGGGATTCTCCCATATTGCATGGGCCCTCATCCAAGTAACTAGGGGTGGTGGTAAGGAAAAATTTGTTTAGTGTCAGTCCCAACAATAGGATTTTGATGATTTGAAGAAGCACTTGTTCTCAACCCCAAAGCTTTCACTACTAAACCTGCAAAAACCATTTGAGATTGAGATAGATGCTTCAAACTATGTTGTGGGCGTTGTTCTCACTCAGCAAGGCCACCCTGTGGCCTATCATAGTGAGACACTATCAAATTTTTTTTGTAAGTACCCTACTTACGACAAATAAATTTACTCCATTGTGCAAGCCTCCAGCTAGTGGAGACATTACGTTCTTGGGAAGGAGACAATCATCCACACTGATCATAAGCCACTGCAATTCATGCAGACACAAAACAAATTGAAAAATGACCACCATCATAAGTGGCCCACATACTTGCAACAATTCCAATTCAACATCAAGTATAAAACATGGAGCACCAACCGCGTCATTGATTACCTCAACAGACCGCCAGTTGTGACACTCACCATAGTTCTAGAATCTTACGGTCATAAGACCTCTAGATGGAACCAACTCTATGAGACAGACCCATACTTCACCACCACCTGCCAAATGTTGGGTGCAAATGCAATTGTCACTAATTTCCATATTCAGTATGGTTTGTTGTTCCATCTGGGACATATCTGCGTTCCATCAAGTGAGCGAGTGAAGATGATCTGGGAAGCCCACTACAATCGGGTGGCATAACACTTCGATGTTGAAAAGACAGTGGCATTGTTGTAGAAACATTTCTACTAGATGAAACTTCGACGTCAGATCAACACGTATATTAGGTCTTCCACTGCCTGTGTTATTGAAAAGCTGACCACTAAGAAACAGGTCCTGTACACCCCTCTTCCTACTCCCGATAGGCCATGGGAATCCATCTCAATGGACTACATGTTGGGCCTCCTGTCCACCAAGCGAGGAAATGACTCTATTTTTTTGGTTGTTGATCGCTTTTCTAAGATGGAAATTCAGGCCGCCTGTAAGAAGAGCATCATAGCAGAGGCCACTACCAAGATATTCTTTGAACAAGTCTCGATACATTTTCGAATCCCACAAACCATTGTCTCAAATCGGGATAGTCAATTTCTCAGCACATTCTAGTCAAGCCTCTAGTCACTGTTGGACACCAAGCTCACCAAATCCTTGGCCTTACACCCCCAAACAGATGGCCAAACCGAGGTCATAAATCAAATGATCGTGCATATATTATGCATGTATAATTCCAAGAACCCTCACACATGGGATGAGAGTCTTCCCTATGCCCAACATAGTTACAACCAAGCTCTGCATAGCTCAACCAACCACAACCCCTTTTAGGTGGGGTTGGGATTCCAACCATTGGGTCCCATAGATGTTTCACTACCCCTTGCGGTCACCTTGTATGAATCATATCCTGCTCCAACTAAAGTTGACAAAGCCACCAGATTCATTGAGCAGATCTAATACATCTACTAATAGGTTCAGGATATTCTATAGAAGTCCAATGACAAGTACAAACAGTGCCATAATCAACACTGGGTGCCACATAATTTTCAAGTGGGTGAAAAATTTTGGTTGCACTTGTAGAAAGAACATATTAAAAGACCCCATCAGAAGCTTCGCCCACTCCATTATGGGCCATACACCATCACCAAGGTTATGGGTGATAATTCCTTTGAGCTCAACATTTCTCCTTTCCTTGGCCTACACCCAGTGTTCAACATGGATCTCCTTCGACCTTATTTCCCACCATTATTGGACACCTCAGATATTGAAGAACAGCTGAAACCAATAGAGATCAACCTCGAATGCATACAACAAGAATCTAGTGATCATATTTTGGAAAAACAGGTCAAGGGTACTCGCTAGAAAATGATCCAGATTTATCGAGTTGTCAAAGTAGGGAAGCTCCTGCACCAAGGCAAGTGGCTCACCCAAGGACAAATTCAGTAGAAATTTCCTCATATAATGGGGGAACTCAACACAATGGATACCATTGCTTCCTAAGGGGGGAGGATTGATCTAGATGCTGGCTTCCTCCCACCTATTCCAACTGGCTCATTCTGGTAGTTTTTTCCTAGTTTTTGGGTCCCTGACTTCCGGGGTCGTTTTGAGGTCCTAAACAACATTTTTAGGGCTCGCCACAATTAAATTGTAGATGGAGTTAGAGTCGGACGAAAACATGTGTAGTACTTAGATATACATTTCCAACGGGCTATCATGTGCCTAAAATGAAGATCGTATGCAAAAGTTTTGACCCCAGGAAGTTGATGTACTAACTTACCCAAATGGGGCCCACGTGACTTTTGGCGCTTCATCTCCCAGGGTTAGGTTTTTGGATATCTAGGGTTTTTGACATTATTGTTTATTGTAAAAAGGCCTTGAGAGACTGATTGTAATCATCTTCTTGCAAATGAGCGCAACCGTCCCATCTCTTCTCAAAGATAAGCCACCACCATTCTAGCAAGCTTGTTTTCTGCTGCAATTTACAATTTCAACTTATTTCCTTATTAAATAGAAACCAGTTTTACTGTATATTTGTTATTTTGTGTTAAGAATATTTTGATAATAATTTGTATTATTTTCATTCTTCTCATAAAATCTGGATCAAATCCATTGTTTGAATTGTCTCCTTAGAACTCAAATTTTGTATCCACTTATAACCCAAGTAATATAATTTGAGACCATATTGGATATCAAGATAGTTGTTGGATTAAAAACAAGTGATTCCCTGTGAAGAATTTTAAAATCCATATATTCAAAAAACATAGGTATATATATGTCTATGCATGAATAATGGGTTCGGTGCATGTAATGTCCCTTTCCAAATAGGAGCTCCAGAGAGGAGGCTTAATGGTCTAAACCACCCCGTTAGACTATAGCCAAGGCCAGAAAAGAGTAAACAGGGTCACTAGAGGTCACTTCAGTCACCGGTATTATATTCAGAAAGTGAAATTGAGCTAAAAAGGGTAAAAAACGCTTTTAAGTTAGTATGGGCTAAAAATAGAATTCAACAGTGAATTAGGGTTTCAACACTGATTTAGGGTTTTGGAAGTCAACAATGAATTAAGGTTTCAACAGTGATTTAGGGTTTTGGAAAGCTATAAAGGAAGGGTCAAAGACCTAATTCATCATTATGCAGATTATGACTTGTCATTGAGGAGAAGAGGCACATCTCAGGAGAGATAGTTCAATGGATTCCAGGAGGAAGACACTAGTTGGACGATTTCGGTGTTGAGAGACACACCCTAGTCATTGGGGAGATCGTTCAGGCCATCCATCATTCTTCAAAAATAGTTACACAATGTTCAACACCAAGGGCACATTCATCCAGAGTGAGGGCGCAGCTTCTGAGAGGGTTTTTAGTCGACTTATCCCATCTAGGGAGAATTTCGATATTTCCCTCCAACCCATTTGAGAGGAAGGTAAGGCACATATTTTTCCTATTTCCTCATCAGATTCTGACAGAGGAATCAACTGGGGCGCATTTTAAATACTTGGACATGCGACACTTTTGGCAGATACATTTGGGGTTCCAGAGCGAGCATCAGTCCATATTTAGGGAAACCCTTCTGACCCATTTTCCAGTAGACCAAGGTGGTCATTTTGAGACACATCTTGTTCAATTCTGATGGTGGAATCACTAGGATGCATTTTTCCAGTGAAATAGGGGCACATTCCCCCAGGGGTATCCATCCGGGGTCCAAACTCACCAGAAGAAGGGTCTAACAGTTACCAGTACTGAGGACTAGAGCAGGGCGCATCATTTGGGATAGTTTCCAGGCCATTCTGAGAAGTACAGCTCCCAGGGTGAACTGTCCAAACTTCCAGCAGTTACCGTCAGAGCTGCCATAGTCACATCGCATCCATTGATTTTGCAGTGCTCCCATAGTATGGGTATTATATTTTAGTTGATTATTTGTATTCCAGCTAAGATCCCTTATTTGTTGATCTAGTTGAGTATTGTCAGTTTATTCAGCCGCATTCGACCATTTTGTAATCCACAGAGATATCATAATATAAACTTTGCAGTCCTTTCTTGCATTTGTTATTTGTATGATGATTTATATGATGTAAATGATTAATCCTACACACACATTAGCAGTGTTTCCTAGACTATCCAAGTCAGGAACATTACAGTGCAACTCCAAGCTTGGGAGACATATTGATAGTTTTCAGTATTTATGAGGAATATTCTCATCAATATTGTGGAATTAATATATATATATTTTAACTTCTTCTTAAAGCTTTGAATTGGATCTACTTGCAAAAGTTTGTATGACAACAGAACTGCCTACAACCATGAGCCTTCAACATTGTGTTGCAAACTTGTATGAAGGCATTGCAACAATTCACAAAATTTTGTAAAGGGATAATGCACTACAAGTCATGAAAGGAAACATTGTGAAAAGTATTACCATTGGCATCGACACCTACAAGACTCTTTTTACAAAAGCACATAAAAATTGTTTTTTTATAACCCAAAAAGTGTAAGCTACATGCATGCAAGTTTGTTATTAAAGGAAGAAGTTTTTTTTTATGAGCCAAATCATAAGCTATAGGCATACGATTTGGAAACGAAATTCAAACTCAAATCTCCTTCAATTTTGAATCTGAGCACCAACCATCAAACCCTCCATCATATAAAATTAACACCAAAGGAAAAGTCACCCATCTAGTTGGCAATACAGTCAACACCTCACGTTTAACCTCTGTTGAAAATTATGGTGATTGGTAAGTCATGTAAATCATTAACAAAGGTGGTGATCCTGTTCATGAAACCACACCAATGAAATACGATCTCAGCATTATGGGAAGCACTGGTAGAATCGTGAACCCCCATTTCATGATGAAAACTATCTGATACATCTAACTTGTGGATACATCCCAACATTATTAGCTCGACAAGTGATAGTCTCGGCCTGAAACCATTTCCATTTCAATATATTTCCATGAATTTTGATACCACCATTATCACAAGTTCATTAAAACATGAATTTTGTGGAGGCGATACCATCGATCCCTCACACTTAACATTTCCAAACTTCCTGATACTGTGCACATTTTTGGGACCACTACATTAGCCAAGAAACCAAAAAATTCCATAGCCATTACATTCATTCAAGCAACTAAAATCCATTATTAGCCCATTTCACAGAGTTGTTGATACATGATCTCATACACAGTTGTTGACAAGGAGCTAAAGATCATTTTACAAAGTTTCTACCAGACAGAGTCAAGATCTCAGAGCATTATGGTCTGAGTTTAGAACAGAGTAGAGCAATATAATGTTGATTCCCTATATGCTAAACCTAGGGTGTTAGTCATTTTTCTCAGAACTAGGTGGATCGATTTATTTAGGAGATTTCAAGGTCATGATCCCCAATTGACACTATAGTTGAAATAGCATTTGAATATGATCATGATGAGGTCAAAGGGATCGTAATTGAAGTAACATAAGATTCCATTACCAGAGAAATTGGATTTCCCAGAAATGGAGAAAGGTGGTCTAAGAACATCAAACTTCCACTGAAAAGTTGGGGCCAATTTTTAAGACCTTAGGTTAGAATTAAAAACTTTAGCAGAGGAGTAGAAAGAGATTTTCTCATCTCATCATGGAAATAATTTTCCTCCATCTGTAGAAATTCATAACCTGTGAAGGGACGTTTACCATGGTTTATTATTACCACATTATATTGATACTTCACTTACAAAATTCACAACACATCAACCTCCCTTTATTTCTTCTGAAAATCATCTCAAAGATGGCCACCACAACTCAAAGGATGATATAACCTAAAATCAATTTATACCACCATGGTCCGGTGAATATTCTTATCTTAAATGAGATGAAAGAAAGAGGGTGGGACTGAAATATGTTCATGGAAGGGAGAATTATTAGTAGGAATCCTAGAGGAAGGGTTCTATCACCTTATGCACCTCAAAGCCTTAAAATATTAAATAAAGGAAGGGATTCATCTACTAAGGATGGCATGATAGGTTCAGGTTTAGGATCAAGGTCAAGAAAAGATGGAATTCTTCTTAGAAGGAAAAGAAGCATGACCAAAGATACCACTACGCTTAAATCAACTCAAAATAAGGAGGATGAAAATATGAACAACAAAGGGAAGGCACCAATTCCTTAACTTGTAGAATTAGAATCAAATTCATGTGGATAAAATGACACTTTGTCACCTAGAGATGATTCCGGTGAATATTAGTGGCCACCCACCTATTCCAAATTCCAATTGGATCATCTTGACATTTTTGAGTTCAATACGTTTTTCTGTAATGGGGACACTTCTTTGTAATTATGGGTTCTGCACTTCTGAGGCTGTCTTGAAGCCCTACACAACATCCAGATGGATATTGTTGGCCACCCATCTAGTCCAACTGACCTATTTTGCCAGTTTTCATCTCGATACATCTTTTTGTACTTCAAGGGCCATTTTGAGGCCCTAAACAACATTTTTTTGGCTTGCCACAGTAAAACTATGTTGGCATGTTTTACAGGAAAGCATGTGCTTGTCATTGATGGAAAAAACAACAACGCCAGTGTTTTACTGGAAAGTCTCAAAAGAGATAGTAGTTTCTAGAATTGCAGACGAGGTCCAAGAGACGAACTCGCAGGAGGAGAAAAGGTCGAGACCCATGAACACTTAGAAAATATTCTAAGTCGAAGAGATTACAAGATCAGGAGGAAGAACGAAAGTGATCATTGGATCATTGATCGAAAATACCAGCAACTTCTAGATCCAGTGGATTTGCGAGGAGGTTACCCTTCGGGGAATCTAACTTCGGAAGAATTGGCAACTTGAAAGTTGAATTACCTGAAGCCCAAAATCCGAAATGAATGTTGTCCATTGGATTTGGAGAAAATGTGATGATTGTCGGATTGAATTAGTGGAAGGATAGGATAAGAAAGGGCTGAGATCTGATATCACGATCACTCAACTATCTGTCGATCGTCGGATTGAATTAATTGAAGGGTAAGTTAAATGGGGCTAAAGAGTTGAGAATTTGATTATCCGAATATCCGTCAGCCATTGGATCAAACATGAATTTTCATCAGTTGTTGGATCATTTTAAGTGGAAGGACGGGATAAGCTAGAAGAGATGCATCGCAGACAAATCGGGTCATTGAACTAAGATCCTAATCCAACGAACGTCATTAATTTTGGGTATAAATATGTGAGGAGGTTACTCTCTGAAAAAATCTCACTTCAAGAATTCAATTTGAGATTTGAAATACCCGAAGTTCGAATACCCAGAGATCCAAAATACGTTCTTGACCGTCGGATCATCCGAAGAAGATCGCAGCCGTCAGATCATTCTAAAGTGGAAGGACATGATAAGTTGGGTAAAGGGTGTGCTAATCTCAGTGGTCGAGAATCAGGGACTCGGATCTATGATCGAAGGGGCATATCAGATCCCCCTGAGCTTTCTGCCTTTAAACATGGGGGGGGGGTCCGAGTTGGTGGTATTTTCCTTGTGGGACCCTCATTTGTGTCACCTTTTTGTTAACTTGGACCCCCCTCACTCATTACCACTTACCTCGTGACCCCCCTCTGAGTAAACCACCAAAACACTCATACATACGACCTCCGTGCTTCGACATCACACTCCACTACCCGCTACACGTCACACTCCACTACAACGCTTGGCCTCCACTCTCCACTAAACTGCCTACACGTCTCACCCACATCAGCAGACCACCTCAGCAAGGACACGAGTTGTCCGATATGAAATATCACTTCAGGTGTATTCTCAACCATTGATCATATTACAGTGGAAGGATAGTGTAAGTTTGAAAAGCTGAAATCCCAAAGTTTTGAAGGGAGAATTTTCGAAAACCGTCCATATCAATTCTTGATTAAGTCCTAGCCGTAGGATTGAACAATGGATGGATGAGTGTATGGATAAAATCTGACTATTGATTTGTTTCCGTGAAATAAACCATCCAATCTGATCTGTCCACTCAGGAGCATCGTCAAGATCATAAGATCGACTGTCCCATTGCATTGTGGGGCTAGAACATGCTCGTGTCTTAATTTTTCACAAGCGGGCTGCAATTGAAACCATGGTTTTGGAGAAAGGGTACGTGGCAGTAGGAGGTAAATTGTGGGGAAAAAAGAAGTTTGATCTACACCACCTTTGGACACACTCGCAATCACATGGGCACATGAGATCATCACCCAAGGTCATATCGAGGGAGGAGCTAGCACGTCGCTAAGCTCCACTTCGGAGTTCAGGAGATTGGGAAGAGCCTTCCGAATAGGCGTTTGGTCACCGTCGATGATCAAATAAAAGGAAGGGGCTTAGCAAGAAAATCTAGCACCTGCTATGATTTTTTTCTCAGGAAGGGAAAAGCCACCAAAGGGATGAGCGCATAGAGGTTCTCTTCGTAACTGTCGGAACAAACTAATTGTAACTGGCAGAAACAGAGTGATTGCATCTGCCAGAGAATTCGAGGAGCTTCAGGGTGATTGCTATAGGATCTGAGAGTCTCGAGGTAACTACCAGTAGGATGAAGACTCATCATAGAGACAATTGACAGATGGAAAAGCGTTGAAGACTGTAACTGCCAGAGAAGCCAAAGAATCTTAGGATAATGGTCATTTATGAAGAACATACTCAACATGATCACCAGAGAGAACGAAGAGTTAGGTGTATGATCTAGCAGAGGACTTGGCATGATAAACATATGCATAATAGAGAAGAGATGGTTCCTTGAGTTGAGATTTATTTCATGTGGGTGGAAGCATGTTGGTTGTAGCAGCTGAAACACACAGAAGAGGCATAGCACATAGAATGGAAATAATACAAAGAGCATAAAGTGCAGAAGAAATATATAGAACAAAGATGCATATCTGAGAGAGAAAGAGAAAGTCGAGTTGCACATGCAAAGACAGAGTAGAAGATTAGAAAGATCAAGAATATGCGAGAATGAAGACACTGATGCAGGCATAGTAGAGCAGTGTAGCAGAATAGTGATGAGGCTAGTAATCCATTGATAAATACTATATCACTGTGATAAATTTATGAAAAGAAAAGATTTATATTTCAGGGTGGTAGGGAGGTGCTAGGGAGGAATGTTGTCCTCAGAGTTTCAAGTGGGTGCTTGAACACAGGGAATTGTAGCTTCCATCTGGTTGCAGCCAGAAAAACCAGGATGGTAGGGTGGTGCAAGGGAGAACTAGTGTTCTCTGTTATACAGGTTGGTGCCTGTGTAACTGGAAGTTGGTTCTTCCATCCAATTGGTGCTGGAACACTTAGGGAGTTGGTGCTTCCTTCTAGTGGGTGCTAGAGAAACCAGAGAGTTGGTGCTCTTAGCAAGTTGATTCTTGTAAAACAGAGGTGGTAGCCTCAAAAGGCGTTGGTGCTCATAAGAATGATAATGTACAAAAAATAAAGATTACTTATCATATCAAGAAGAAGAGGTTTTTCCCTTTATGGGTTTCCTTAGGAAATATCTATCTCTGTATATTCCATGTGTGTGCTTGATGTTGAATATTCTATTGTTTACTTCCCTACATTATTGTGATCGTCATTGAGTGTTTTGTAAATATTTTAAAATGGACATA
>JASDQU010737775.1:275463-306540 GCA_032191745.1 Picea mariana | reverse complement strand
AGTTGTCCAACAATTGGTATCAGAGCTGGTTCCTTTTATTTAAAGGTAGATCGATAAGCTTAAACATGACAAGTCATGAAGGAAATTCAACCAATAAGGCCCCACTGTTCAATGGAACAAACTTTGGCTTCTTGAAAGTTAGGATGAGAACCTACATAATGGATTTAGGTGCAGATGTCTAGGATGTGGTAGAGATTGGTTATGTAAAGCCAGTTGTACTAGCTAATAAGGATGACAAGCTAGAATTTAGATTCAACGCTAAGGCTATGAATGCTATTCCGAGTGGGCTTGTAGAAGCAGAATTTGTAAAAGTTATGCACTTAGAATCTGCCAAAGAAATGTGGGACAAACTCATTAGCGGTTATGAAGGTAATGAGAAGGTAAAGGATGCCAAGCTTCAAACCTATAGATTACAGTTTGAACAACTAAAGATGAATGAGGATGAAACAATTAATAATTTTTTCTTAAGAGTTGAGGAGCTTGTGAATGCCATGAAGGGTCTTGGTGAGAAAATTGAAGACATATTTTTTGTTCAAAAGATCTTAAGATCTCTGCCAAATAGATTTAATCCAAAAATATCTACAATAGAAGAACTGAATGATCTTAATACCTTGTCTATTGATAAAATTCTAGGAACTCTAACTACTTATGAAATGAGGATTATTAAGGATAAACCCACCTCTAGAGAAGCATCATTTAAAGTAGATAAGAATGAGGATTTTGAGCCTGATGAAATTGAAGTAAAATTTGTGAGAAGACTAAAGAAAGGATCAGGCAAGTAGCAAGGAAAGTTTTCCTTCAAATTTTTTAACTATGGAAAGATAGGTCACTTTGCATATAAGTGTCCACACAAGAAGAAGGACTGGAAATCTGAAGGTGAAGAGAAGTACAAATCCAAGAGATTTGGTAAAAATAAAAGTTTATGTGTAAACAATGATGACTCTTCAGGAGACACAGATAGTGACTCTTCTTGTGAAGATAAGGTAAACGAATTCATCCTTATGGCCAAAGAGGATTATGATAATAAAATCACAGGAAGTTATGTTAATGATGAAGAATATATGGTTGACTTGGAAGGAGAGTTGATCAGTGATTTGGAAGAGATTGAAAGACTCAGACTTAAGAAGAGAAATAAAAAACAATTGTTGATACAGTTCGAGAAAGACAGTTAAAAACATGATGAAGCCTTTGCTCTGCTAAAATTGGAATTAGAAGAAGCAAATAAAATAGAGGACATTTTGAAACAACAACTATTAGAGAAGAAGGAAAGATGTGAAGCCTTGGAAGAAGAGGTAGTAAAAACCAAAAAAGATATGGAGATGTTTAAAGCATTGCATCTCCAAAATCTTCCAATCATTAAAGCCTCAACAAAACTAAACGACATTCTGAGAAAACATAGATATCCTTTGTTGAAGGCTGGTTTAGGCTATGTAAATGGTTCAAGTAGAAAACAACCAGAAAGCAAATAGCCAACAAAGATGATCAAGTTCCAAGTCAGTAGACAATCAGACCATGTGAGTACTCTGTCACCAAAAGATAATAAAGACAAGATGATCCCTGATAAAAAACAAAGATATCAGAAGATGGAGCAACAAATGCCAAGAAGAAGGCCATCCTTCAGGTACCAAAATTTCTTCCATTGTTACTGTTTTTACTGCTCTAATTTTGGTCATAATATTGCAAATTGTCAAATTAAGCTTAGAAACACACAACTGAGAAAATAAAGAAATAAGCAATCTTTGCAACATAGAACTAAATAGCCAATGAGTAGACAAAGTTGCACCAATCACTTTGACCTATTGAAAATTGAGCTCAAATTCTATAACTGTCATTACTTCGGCCACAAAGCTGCAAACTGCCATCTGAAGAATTACAAAGCAGATCCAAGTATAAAACCCTTAGCCAAAAATGCCAGTAGATGGAAAAATAAATATAGTGAAAAATGTGGTCTAGTACTTTTAGCTCAAAAACAAAAAGACCCCTGGTATATAGACAATGGATGTTCCAAGCACATGACTGGAGACAAGGGTAATTTTTTGTCTATAAGTAAAGGCAAAACATGAAATGTGACCTTTGGAAATGATGAACTAGGTAAAATCAAGGGTAAAGGGATGGTGAGTTTGAGTAATGGTAAAGGAAAAGCCCAAGATGTTCTGCTTGTAAATGGGCTGAAACATAATTTTCTCACTGTAAGTCAAATGTGTGACATAGGATGTGAAGTGGTGTTCACTTCCAAATATTGTAAGATAAATTCTGTAAACTCAAGACAAGTGGTGGCTAAAGGAATAAGGACAAATAATAATTTATATGTGCTAAAATAAGATATTGAAGAGTGTCATCTAAGAAAACATGATGAAATATGGTTATGGCGTAGGAGACTTGGACATCTAAACTTTGACCACTTAATAAAGCTCAAAAATCTTGAGGCAGTAAAAGATCTTCCAAGAATATCAAAGCCACAAGATTCTGTGTGTAAACCTTGCTAGGTAGGAAAGCTAACTAGGACACAATTTAAATCCAAGAACTCTACTTCAACAGAGAAACCACTCCAATTAGTTCATATGGATTTATGTGGACCATCAAGACAGGAAGGCACGGAGAAGGAAAAATACTTCATATTGATCATTGATGATTACTCCAGACTCACTTGGGTTGATTTTCTCAAAGAAAAAGATGAAGCATTTAAGAAATTTAAAATATTTAAGGCTTTAACTGAGAATCAAACAAGAAACATATTAAAGGTTGTAAGATCAGACAGAGGAGGAGAATTTATGTCAAGTGATTTCAAGGAATTATGTGATAAACATGGGATCAAAATAGAATACACAATCCCAGGAACTCTACAGCAAAATGGAGTAGTTGAGAGGCAAAACAAAATAGTTCAACAAATGGCCAGGTCAATGATGAATGAGAATAACATTGGTCAAACCTACTGGGTAGAAGAAATACACACATCAATCCATATTCTTAAAAAGTCTCACCTCAGACCACACAGTGACAAGACACCTTATGAACTGTGGCATGGAAGACCTGCTACAATCAAACACTTCAAAGTCTTTGGGAGTAAGTTCTACATAAAGAATAATAATGAAAACCTTGGCAAGTTTGATGACAAGGTTGATGAAGGAATTTTATTAGGGTATGCTACAAACAGTAAAGGATACAGATGCTATAATAAGAGGCTGCATAAAGTGGTTGATTGTATTGACATAAAAGTTGATGAAGGAGTCCCAGTAAGAGAGGTGAGAAATATTGAATCAATAACAGGGATATAGATGAAGTTGAATATGAACAGGTCCAAGAATTAGAAAAATAAGAATTTGAGTCAGATGAATATCAAAACACTTAGGCAGACTCAAATTAGCAGACAACATCAAATCCTTCCTCCAAAATTACTCAAAAGAATCATCCTACAAGTCAGATAATTGGTGAGAAAGACAAAGGTGTACAAACCAAGAGAAGGATAATCAAAGACACTAAGCAATCACATATAGCCCTCATATCCATGGTGGAACCTAAGAAATTCAATGAAGCCAGTGAATATGTAAATTGGTTACAATCAATGAACGAGGAACTAGATTAGATTGAGAAGAAAAATACTTGGGAACTTGTTCCTAGACCGACAGATAAGAGTGTAATTGGCTCCAAATGGGTGTTTAAGAATAAAATGAATGAACAAGGACAAATTGTCAGGAATAAATCTAGATTGTTTTGTAAAGGGTATGCTCAAATAGAAGAATTGGATTTTGATGAAACATTTGCGCCCGTAGAAAGATTATAAGCTATTAGAATGTTTCTTGCCTACGCTTTTCATAAGAAGTTTAAATTATATCAAATGGATGTCAAGTCAGATTTTCTAAATGGAGATATAAAATAAGAAATCTATATGGAACAACCAGAAGGTTTCCAACTATCAGATAACCCTGACTTTGTCTGCAAGCTGAAGAAAACCTTATATGGGTTGAAACAAGATCCTCATGCCTGGTACTACAGACTGGATAAGTATCTTCAAGACAAAGGGTTCAAGAGAGGAATATTTGACACCAATCTATATATTAAAACATAGTGTAATGATTTTTTCATTGTGTTGGTCTATGTAGATGACATCATCTTCAGAAGTAATAATGATTCACTGGTAAAATGGTTTTCTTCTGCCATGCAGTTTGAATTTGAAATTTCTATGATAGGGGAACTTCCATTTTTTCTTGGTTTGCAAATTACTCAGAGATCTGAAGGATTATTTCTTTCTCAAGAGAAGTATCTAAGAGAATTATTGAAAAGGTTTCAAATGGAAGATTCTGCACATGTGAGCACACCTATGGTCACTGGATGCAAGCTAAGAAAGGATGATGACTCAGCTAATGTTGATCAGAGTTCATATAGGTCTATGATAGGCAGCCTATTGTACATCACAACATATCATCTAGACATAATGCATGCTATTGGAATGGTAGGAAGGTCTCAGTATGCACCTAAACGGAGTCATTTGATAGCCGTCAAAAGAATATTCAAATATTTGAAAGGAACAATGCACTATGGCCTATGGTATCCTAGGAATCAAAATTTTCAATTATCAATCTATTCAGATGTTGATTGGGGTAACTACATGGATGAAAGGAAAAAAACGAGTGGAGGTGCATTATTCTTAGGAGATTCTCTTGTAGCATGGTTGAGAAAGAAGAAAGGTTCCATTTCCTTATCGACTACAAAAGCTGAGTACATTGCAACTACCACTTGTTGTGCCCAAGTATTATGGATGATTCAAACACTTGCAGACTTGGAGGTAAATTATACTGCATCGATCCCAATTTATTGTGATAATACTAGTGCAATAAGTGTGTCAAAGAATCCTGTATTTCACTCCAAGACCAAGAATATACCCATCAAGTATCACTTCTTCAGGGAATAGGTGACCAACACTACTGTTTCTTTCCATTATATTCCATCCAAAGATCAAATTGATAATATCTTCACTAAACCGCTTGCAAAAGCTCAATTTGAGTATCTACGCCAGAAGTTGGGCGTGACCCCATTATCAACCTAAGAGATTCCATCATGTCAGGGGGAGTATGTGTTGGTTGATTATCTGATACCTCCACAAAGTACTACAACAACTCAAGGGGATCATGTTTTCTTTGACATTGATGTCAAAGGGGGAGAAAAGGAATGGCTTGGATGCTATAGTTGGAGGTCCAAGCAAAAGCCTCTTAGGGTTGAAATCAATGCCAAAGGGGGAGATTGTTGGCATGTTTTACAGGAAAGAATGTGATTTTCATTGATGTCAAAAACAACAATGTCGATGTTTTACAGAAAAATCTCAAAAGAGATAGCAGTTCACAGAATTGCAGACGAGGTCCAAGAGACGAACTCACAGTAGGAGAAAAGGTCGAGACCCGTGACCACTTAGAAAATCTTATAAGTCGAAGAGATCAAAAGCTCTGGAGGAAGAGAGACAGTGGTCATTGGATCACCAATCCAAAAAACCAGAAACCATTAGATCCATTCGATTTGCGAGGAGGTTACCCTTCGGCGAATCTCACTTTGGAAGAACTGGCAACTTGAAAGTTGAATTACGCGAAGCTCGAAATCCGAAATGAATGTGGTCCATCGGATCTGGAGAAAATGCGATGACCATCAAATTGAATTAGTGGAAGGATAGGATAAGAAAGGGCTGATATTTGAGATCATGATCACCCAAATATCCATTGACTGTCGGATCAAATTAATTGAAGGGTAAGTTAAATAGGGCTAAAGAGTTGAGAATTTGATTATCCGAATACCTGTCAGTCGTCGGATCAAACGCGAATTTCCTTCAGTCGTTGGATCATTCTAAGTGGAAGGATAGGTTAAGATAGAAGAGTTTCATTACAGACAGATTGAGTCATTGATATAAGATCCTGATCCAATGAACGCCATTCATTTTGGGTATAAATATGTAAGGAGGTTACTCTCTGGAAAAATCTCACTTCAAGAATTCGGTTTGAGATTTGAAATTCCAGAAGTCTGGAGACCCGGAGAGCCAAAATATGTTCTCGACTGTCAGATCATCCAAAGAAGGTCACATCTTTCAGATCATTCCAAAGTGGAAGGACAAGATAATTTGGGTAAAGGGCACGCTAATCTCAGCATCCGAGAATCAGGGACTCGGATCTACAGTTGATAGGGCATATCAAACCCCCCTGAGCTTTCCACCTTTAACCGTGGGGGGGGTTTGAGTTGGTAGTATTTTCCTTGTGGGACCCTCATATGTGTCACCTTTCTATTAACTCGAAACCCCCTCGGTCATTACCACTTACCACTTGACCCCCCTCCAAGTAAACCACCAAAACACACATACATACCACATCCGCACTTCGATGTCACACTACACTACTTGATACACGTCACACTCCACTACCGCGCTCTGCCTCCACTCTCCACTACAGTGCCTACACATCTCACCCACTTTAGTAGACCACCTCATCAAGGACATGATTCGTCCGATATGAAATATCACTTCAGGCGTATTCTCAACTGTTGATCATAGTATAGTGGAAGGATAATGTAAGTTTGAAAATATGAAATCCTGAAGTTCCGATAGCTATCCATCTCAATGCTTGATTAAGTCCCAATTGTCGGATTGAACAATGAACGGATGAGTGTAAGGATCAAATCTGACCATTGATTTCTTTCCATGAAATAAACCATCCAATCTGATTTGTCCACTCAGGAGCACCGTCAATATCGTAAGGTCAATGGTCTTGTTGCATTGCGTGGCCATAACATGCTCGTGTCTTAATTTTTCGCAAGCGAGCCGTAATTGAAACCATGGTTTTGGAGAAAGGGTATGTGGAAATTGGAGGTAAATTGCAGGGTAAAAATCAGTTTGATGTACACCACCTTTGGATGTGCCCACAATCGTGTGGTCACATGAGATCATCACCCAAGGTCATATCGAGGGAGGAGCTAGCAAGTCGCTAAGCTCCACTTCGAAGTTCGGGAGATTGAGAAGTGCCTTTTGAATAGGAGTTTGGTCACTGCCAATGGTCACATAAAAGGAATGGGCTTAGCAAGAAAATATAGCACCTCCTGTGAAGTTTTTCTCAGGAAGGTAAAATGCGCCAAAGGAATGAGCGCACAAAGGTTCTCTCTATAACTGTCGAAACAGACTGATTGTAACTGGAAGAAATAAAGTGATTTCATCTGCCAGAGAATTTGAAGAGCTTCAGGGTGATTTCCAGAGGATCTGAAGAGTCTCTAGTTAACTACCAGTAGCATGAAGACTCATCATAGAGACAATTGATAGATGGAAAAGCATCAAAGACTGTAACTGCTAGACAAGCCAAAGAATCTCAGGATAACGACCATTGCTGAAGAACAAACTCAGCATGATCGCCGGAGAGAACATAGAGTTAGGTGTATGATCTAGCAGAGGACTTGGCATGATAAATATACATAGAACAAAGAAGATATGGTTTCTTGAGTTGAGAGTTATTTCATGTGGGTGGAAGCATGCTGGTTGCAGCAACTGAAATGAACAAAAGAGGCATAGCGCATAGAATGGAAATAATACACAGAGCATAAAGTGCAGAAGAAATACATAGAATAGAGATGCATATCTGAGAGAGAAAGAGGAAGCTGAGTTGCGCATGTAGATACAGAGAAGAAGATCAAAAATCTCAAGAAGATGCAAGAATGAAGACACTGATGCAGGCAGAGAAAAGCAGCGTAGCAGAACAATGATGAGGCTAGTAAGCCATTGATAAATATTGTATTACTGTGATAAATTTATGAAAAGAAAAGATTTATATTCTAGGGTGATAGGGAGGTCCTAGGGAGGACTTTTTTCCTCAAATTTTCAAGTGGGTTCTTGAACATAGGGAGTTGTAGCTTCCATTTGGTTGCAGCCAGAAAAACCAGGGTGGTAGGGTGGTGTAAGGGAGAACTAGTGTTCTCTGTTATACAGGTTGGTGCCTGTGTAACTAGAAGTTGGTGCTTCCATTCAGTGGATGCTGGAACACTCAAGGAGTTTGTGCTTCCTTCTAGTGGGTTCTAGAGAAACTAGAGTGTTGGTGCTCTCAACAAGTTGTTGCTTGTAAAACATAGGTGGTAGCCTCAGAAGGAGTTGGTTCTCGTAAGGATGATAATGTATAGAAAATAAAGATTACCTATCATATTGAGAAGAAGCGGTTTTTCCCTTTATGGGTTTCCTTAGTAAATATTTGTCTCTATATATTTCATGTGTGTCATTTATGTTGAATATTCTATTGCTTACTTCCCCGCATTATTGTGATCGTCATTTAGTGTTCTGTAAAGAGTTTAAAATGGGAATAATTGTTTAAGCACAGTAACAATTGATTCACCCCCCTTTCAGTTGTCCAACAAACTATTGAAAAATTCAATTTTTTATGACATAATTTGTATCTCTCGAAAATACCTTTCCAACGAGCTATCACACGTTTAAAACAAAGATCATATGCAAAAGTTACGACCTCGGGAGGTTGATGTACTAACTTACCCCAATGGGGCCTACATGACTTTTCGTGCTTCATCTTCTAGGGTTAGGTTTCTGGATGTATAGGGTTTTAGAATTCATTTTTATTGTAAAAATTCCTTCAAAGCCTCATTATACTCATATTCTTGTAAATCAGTGTAGCCGTTACATCTCTTCCTAAGGATAAAGCTGCCACGATCCTAGCGAGTCTTGCAATCTGTATTTTCCAGCCTCTATACATTTATTTCATTAATATAAATCATGTATCGTTGTATTTATATGTTTCTAATAGTATTTATGTGTTTTTCATTGTAATATATCTTCTTTCATTTCTTTCCAAAAATAATCCAGATCGGTGGTATTAGAGCAAGTTGCACTTGATCATTTTTCAGTGCATGTCCCCGACAAGGTCCAAATATAGCAAGATCGGTCTTGAGATTGTCTCTCTTGAGGAAAATGTCTCTCACATGCCCAAGAAACCCTCCATGGAGGAAGAAAATAAAATCGATGGAGAATAATATTCTATTAACCTGTTTCTTGAGCAATCTCTCGCACGACAGAGGGATGAAATGATGGAGAATTTTTCCCACATTCTTCAACGCCTTCCGATAGAAACAGGTGCATCGTCATCAAGCGACCACTTTGTAAGAACTTCTCCCTTCAAGGTAGAAGTTAGTTTTGATATTCCTATATTTGAAGGTCAGATAGATGCAGATGACTTAGAAAAATGATCAAATATGCTAGAAGATTATTTCTCTATTCACCATTTTTTCGACAGGGAAAAGATCACCTTCACACTCCTTAAGGCTCTCCCCCATATCAAATATTGGTGGGAAACTTACTGGGAGCAAAGTTCCACAGAGTAATATGGAATATATGGGGTCAAGCCCACTTGGTATTTTTTTGTGGATACGGT
This sequence comes from Picea mariana, assembly GCA_032191745.1. Classification (NCBI taxonomy): domain Eukaryota; kingdom Viridiplantae; phylum Streptophyta; class Pinopsida; order Pinales; family Pinaceae; genus Picea; species Picea mariana. The sequence continues at coordinate 297,151 of JASDQU010737775.1, read as the reverse complement.
CAAGGAACAATACTAACCTATTGATGACTATGAATACCAGTACATGTGATCGACCACACTAGGGCAAGAGAAAAGCCAAACAATGTTGGAGTTCAAAAATACTTTCCATACATTTCACACCAAGTTGGTTATCAAAGACTCCGAGTGACATATGGTTTTGAAATACCATGGGGCTCTGCATAGATACATCCAAACTGAAATGGATTTCCTAAACATCTCATCATTGGGAGCTGGCTATCGATATGTTGTCAAAATTGAGCAGAAATTTAGGCACCAGAATAAATGGGAGTTCGATTCTACAAATCTGCAACAACCAAAGCATGGTAAATATGACCCTAACCAATAGAATCCCCACAACCAGTCCAAGACACATGAAAATAAGGGTAAATGAAATATGTAGAATGACACTGGGAAGTGGTGTGACTTCCAAAAAATCCTCTGGAACAACACCGATGAATGCCGCTCAAAACAGTCATTGGTGGTCGAGGTCAAAGACAAGGATTCAAACCCTAATTTAGTATATCCAGAAAATATTCAAAAAAGATATATCATTGATGAATACCCCACTGCTACTGTCACGACCACAACAATTCAACCAAAATAACCAGTAGATATTGAAGGGGGGGAATGCCTCTTCCATTCACATATGTGGGTGAAGGGGACCCCATTTCATTTCATTGTTGATAGCGGCAGCCAAAAGAACCTCATCTCAGTTGAGGTCGTCAAACAGTTGGTCTTGTAGAAAACACCACACCCACAACCATACAACATCAGGTGGCTTCACGAGGGATGGGATCTCCGTGTCAGGAATCAGTGTCACCTTTCCTATGACACCCATCCCTTCAAGGATGAGGTAGAGTGTGATGTTTCCCCTCTTGATGTATGTGTTGTTGTTTTGGGCCAACCATATATGTGGAAACATAATGATGATTATGATTTCTGACCCCGTAGTGTCTGTTAGCAATAGAATTCACACCTAGATTGTTGTAGATGTAAGCCTAATACCCATTAGAATGTAAAGGACAACATTTTAAAGAGTGTGGAAAATGGGTAAAAGTCAGTTTTAAGATGTCAATCACAAATCCTTCTATGAAATACACACCAACAAGTAAGGCTTTGAATAGCTTCAATAATTTTTTAAGATATACAAATGATAGATGGAAGACTTAGCAAGAAAAATGTAACATGTATACCGGTTTACATAAGGTATTCCTGAAACACATATGAAAGAAAACTCATTCGAATAAGAACTTCTTAATCCAATGAGGAAAAACACTTTGATCAATTTGCATACAATATCACAATAAGTTTTTTACTGCAATAAAGAAACAACAACCTGATGAATCCTTTAACATAGACTGATATCAAAGTGAGAAAAAAAAGGATGATAAAGAGAATAAGACCAATTTCCACCATTAAAAGTTTTTTGGATCTAGTCCATACATCAAGAAAACTCCGTTACAAAAGAAGACTAACAAAAAACCACAGTTTTGTTTTTCCCAACCATTCAAACCCTTTTCACTATTAAAATGCATTGTAAATAACCAGAATTTATCAAAAGAAATTTGTACAATTCATCCATCAAATTCCTCATAGGATTCCATTTCTAAGGGAAGTGTGGAAACAAGTGTACAATAAGAAAATAACAAACTGTTATTTTGAAGGAAGATGTTGGCAACGTATACAACAAGTCCTCAAGAACTTGATGATGTGTCTTTATGTTTACATATCCTTGAGGCAGGTGGCCTTCCAAAGTGAAATTGATCCTCTGAGTATTGATACGAGATCCCCTTGACAACTAGCAACCTCCCTTCCCTCCAAAATCTTCAAAAATATGATTTCACAGTGCAACGCTGCAAACTGTCATGAAACAACCAGTGTGTAGTGCCAATGAGTCCAGGCACTGTGAAATTTCCTATAGCATCCTCTATTCTTTTGTAAAAAGTTTCAAATCCTTAAAAATTGTAACCAACATATCCAACATCTCCTTTAGCTTTACCCTGAAACCCAATTCTTTCTTCTTCAACTTGTCAATTTCATCTCTTGCTTCCGTGAGCTGCTTCTTGGGACTTTTGAAGGTAGGGTTACTTTCATGATGTGGACAGTTGATGTTAGTAACCTCTGTGGGCTTCTTAGAAGACTTTTGCAAAGTCATACGATGGAAAGAAAGCGATAGCAGAGACTTTTGCAAAGTCATACGATGGAAAGAAAGCTACAGTAGGTTCTCTGGAATTGATAGTTGATGAAGCTGCCATTGCTTCAGCTACTAGCTTACCCAGAATAGGTCAAAGTTGGTTTAAAACAACAGTAACCAAGAACTTGGATTTTAGATCATATCTCAAAACAAAGTTCCAAAGTATAACCTAGAAGACAATTATCCATGTTTCTTACCTTGAAGATGAATGGCAAGTTCTATTCAAAGGCATTCAGCTGTATGTAACCTTAGAGGGCAGGTATGACAAGTTGATGTTATATCACTTTAGACTCCTAGATCACTTCATAGGGAAGGTCCTTCTAAATCTGCCTTTCTTTCTTCATAGAAGCCTAACAAAGGTGTGTAATAAGATCAGAGCTGAACCATTCAGCATCAAGAATACCCTTTGTCATTATGGCCTGATTAAAATGATTATTCCGGAGGAATTAAAATAGAAAGAAAAAACCTGGCAACATTTTGTTTTTTGGGAAGGATTTGAAAATCTACCTCAGCTTGGAAGTGAAAAGAAGAAAAGGGGTAAAAAACAAACTACTCCTCACAGCAGTTCAAGAAAAAGGAGATCTCTCTCACCTATACCACCAGGAGAAAAGGCAGGCCCTAGTTCAAAGGCAAAGAGAGCTAAAAAGAAACTTGATGTTGATACAGCTATAGAAAAACCTACAGTAAAGAAGGAAAACATTTTAAATTTTCCTTATTCAGATTCAGATTCAGAACTAGAGTAGGAGGAGATACCAACTAATGATAATCTAGAATACTCCATGGAACCTGCACAAAATTTTGAAGGTATCACTACCTATGAAGAAGGTGAGACATCCAGCAAGAAAAAGCCAAATGACTACAAGATAATAAAAAAATTAAAAATGAGAATCAAACAACAAGAAGTTCTTGAAAGAGTCATTAAAGAAATGTATGCAACTCTATAAGAAAATTTCGCCAAGACAAGTGAAGCCTTCGAGAAATTGGCCTTGAAGAGGGTAAAAGAAAAGAAATGGAAGAGGAAGATTGTCAAAGACAACATTAGACTTTTGAAAATAGCAAGAAGTCTGAAGATCAAGAATAAATTGTTGAAAGAAAGGCTGGTTAATCACACTCCCTTGCAAATTTTAGCAGAGACAACTGAGAATTTCAGTAATGATTAAATGCAAACAATGGTTTTGAGTTTGGCTACAAAGAGTTTTCCTTTCTTAAACAGAGCTTTCACCAGCTAACTAGTAGATCTTAAGGTAGAATAGCCGGTGAAACTGTAGAGAAGATATTTTGGAGATTTTGAGCCCGTATAGAGCTATTTTTGGGTGATTTGAAGTATAAAGTGACATCAAAGAATAAATCACCAAATTTTGAGATTTTTGTTTCACGATTTTGAGGAGATATATGAGGTGACTACTCATATGATCAGCTAACACCTTACTTATAGCTAGTGAAAGTTTTTCAACCACTGAAGACATGTGTCCTTTCCTCGATGACACATCAGAGACATAGCAATGATGAAGACCAGATGTCGAAGACAAAATTTGAAGACAGTTCGATTCATAGGAACTAGTTCTTTAGTTATCCTATTGTATTTTTTTTTCTATATTTAGAAATCTAGATCCACTTTTCCAGGATCTGAGACTTGTTGTAAAGGCTATAAATGCCTATCTTTTTCACATACTGAAGGTTTCGATTCTGGATACAGAAATATACTATATTGTAAACAGGCTTTTTGATATAATAATACAAAACACAGTTTTCTCTCTCTATTGATATCAGATTCTCATTTTTCCTTCTGTACTCTTATTCAAGTTGTTTTAACTGCAGAATGACTATCATCTCATCAGTCAGTTCATAACTTGCTTAATAGTTGCTTATCATTGTTTATTAAACCCTACATTTTGTATCTGGTTTATAAACACTACTTTCTCACCCACTTTAAAGATATCATCTGATTATTGATCCTTGAGAGCACTGGTTCATTTGATTCTCATTTTGACTGTCTTAATACCATACTGTAATTGAGTTATCCCATTGATTCACACATACAAAATACAAAAACAACTTTACCTTAAGTTACCAAGCATCTTTGATCCACAACCTCAAAGTGTTTCTTGGACTGATAACAGAAGGTTCATGGATTCTTTTCCAGTGAAGTGTAATAATAATCTAATGTGGTATTGGTATACCATATTGAACCTCCTTTCACATGTAAAGTGCCTTTGGATGACCCTAATCATCTTGTCAAAACATTCCAGCATGCGACTTCTGGGCACTCCTTTAGATAGGTTGTCTCCTTGATATTCAGGATTAAGGAATTCTTTGGAGAAAGAAGAGTTCAATGACATGGATTTAAAACTTTTCTCACCACAGTCAGGTATCTTTGTAGCTACATAGATAGAATTCTCAGAAACTTCAAAATCCAACATCCCCACCTTAGTGTTTTTGTCCCATTAAAATTAAGTGTAAACTCTTTGGCTAGTTTAGGATTTCCACTTTGCATCTTTTGACAAAAATTGAGACAACCCACCCTCTAGAAATATTCCCTAAACAATGGTTGAGATTTGATGATTTTTGTGTCATATGGTTCAGTTCTCACAATTTCTCCTCCCTTGTGAGTCTTCCTGTTTTACTCATTGTCCATAATATTGTTTGAAAAACACTTTATGTAAGCTCTTATGATAGTTTGTATGTGAAAAATAGGGTAAACACATATTTTAGGGTTTGATAATAGAGATGGTATGCCTAGAGTTCACTTGACTAAAAACCTATACATAACAGTGGTATGAAGTGGAGAAAATTTTAAAAAGGAATGATAAGAGGGACAACAACTGAGCCCTGAGTAAAATTGCAGACAGGAAAAAGATGCAACTCTTTAAAAATAGAGGGATTGCAATGCCAGTATCAGTTCGTAGCACCATCCTGCAACGAATAGAGCTCTCTTTATAAATGATTGGCCATACATATTATGTCTGAGAGGGAGTCCATACAATTGGTTAAAACATGGGTCTTACAATTATTTCAAAATTACAAGAGTTTTGACAATTCAAAGATAGAGGATTCACAGCGCACAATTATGGTGTAAGGTTAAAACATGCAGTTCACAACGTAGAGATATCAGTGGGAAAAAATGACTTGTTTGCAAAAGGGAACTATAAGATGACCCTGAGATAACAAATTTGACTAATGGGTAGGGTTTAGAGCCCCATAACAGTGGGTTTTAGAGTTGGCATCATATGGATGTTTGACAGTTCGTAGTGCCAATTACATAACAACTTTTAATTCCTCTAGCAACCTTTAAGCAACATGCAAATCGTCAAGGAATACCTGGTATGTCTAAATTTGATGTTGGTGCTTTGTGAATCTAGGCTAGTCTTAGAGAAAGGCATCCAATCTTGAACAATCTTCTTCATCCAGTTCGCAGTGCCAGTCTTCAACGTGAGTTTCAGATTCCAGTAGTGCACTTCAAGGAAAATGTTAGATTTTTTTCTTGACATAATATATGAAAATCAAACTGAATGAGAACGCTGAAAACAATGAAATCCGCCCTGACACATTTCTAAACAATGAAAGATAAGTGAATGAGGTACTTCTTAGCCTGCTGCAAACATTTAGGTGAGTTGGCAACAAATCGACCTGACCTCTGACTTGACCTCTAAATGAATAGAAAGTGACATAATGGAAACTTGTGTACACCTTTGAGATAAGATATATGTTTATGATGATGTTTTAGACCAAGAGTGTGACCCATGTGGACCCTTATTCTTATTATGATGAATAATACCATGACACTAAGGCTCTAAACTAAGACTAAAAAAATACTATGCTTATAGAAAAACAAAACAATTGAGTTATGACATGAAATATAACTCAAATCCTAATAATTTAAGACTATATGACTCAAAACATGACAAAACCAAAGTTTGTTGACCCCTACACATCCTATGTGCTAACATATGGCTCCACAGGGGATGGAGACATCCATGTGAGGCTCCAAGAACATGCAGTTCTAGTGCCTTATCCATTGGGCTAGGAGTCATTATTGAAAGAAAAAAAAACTAACTAAAGAATTGTATTTACAATCAAATGAAGCCACTCATGGATTTTATAGAAAGTATCTCTTTAGAAAATTCCCATTGACTAGGCCACCAGGAAATTCATCTTCTTGAAAATTCTGCAACTTAAAAGTATTATTTTGAAAAACTTCAGAAATTTTAAAAGGACCGACCCAAAGTGATTACAATTTACCATGTTTCCCCTTATCTTACCTTTGTGCATATCATTTGAGTACCAGGTCTCCAAGATGAAAATCTTCTTTCTTCACCTTTTTGTCAAAAGATTCTTTGATTTTTTGTTGATGGATTTGTGATTTATCAAAAATTTGTTCCCTGGTTTGTTGTACTTCCACAATTTAATGCATCCTCTTGATAATTTCATCCGGTTACCCTTCTTGATATTGAAGAAAATTTGTCACAGGAAAAGATAACTGAGAAGAAAAAACTACTTCAGTTCCATAGACCAACTGAAATGGAGTGGTTCCAATCAACCTCTTAGTGTTTACTCTGTCTTCCCATAGGGAAAACATCATCTTTGAATCCCATGACTTCTTATTATCCTCCAACAAATTTATGATGATCTTCACTAAGATTTTGTTGGAGTATTATGCTAATCCATTACCCTGAGATTAATATGGAGTAGAGTGGATAAGATGAATCCCATTTTTTTCACAAAACTTCACCAGAGGCTCATCTTTAAAGGCTGCAACATTATTAGTAACAATTTTGTTAGGACAACCAAAACTTGATAGAATGTCTTCCAAGAATCCAATATCTACTTTGTGTTGCATTTCTAGTGGGAATGGCTTATATCCACTTGGCGAAGTAACTAGTAGCAATAAGAATCCAAAAATGTTGACCACTTGAGGATGGATGAATTTCTCTAATGAAGTCTAATCCACACTATTGAAAAGGGCCAAATACCACTATGGGTTTCAGAGGAAAATATTTGAGTTGCTTTTTTACTGAGAATTTCTCACATTTTTCACAAGTTCTGACCTTTGCACATACATCAGTGAATACACTAGGACATAAGTACCTAGCTCTAAGTATCTTGTATGTTGTAGTCCTCCAAAAATTATGACCTTCACATAGACTTTCATGAAAATTAGTCATAGTTTGTTTTGCCTCTTTTGGGTCCAAACATCTTTAAAAAAACCCTACATGATCTCCCCAATAGATAATATGATCAATAATGAAATACCTGATTTCTTTAAGCTTCAAATCCCTCACTTTGGTCTTCTCAAGTCCAGTGGGAGGATGCAAATTTTGTAAGAAATAGATGAGGTCCTTGTACCAACTGCATTTTGTCAATTTTGAGTTGATTTGGAAGTTGTTGTTAGGAATATTAGTTTTCTTATTTATAGAATTAACATTCATGAAATTAACTCCCAGTGTTTTACAATTTTATTCAGCTAATAATCTAGCTAAAGCTTGACCTTTCACCAACTTGGTGGGTTTCATCTCAAGATCAAAATCCAAAATCTTAGCAGTCCACTTACTTTTTTTCCCATCTATATCAGGTTGAATCGGAATTTCTTTTACAGATCTTGAAGGAACATAAGAAATAATTTTTGAGTGAAGAACATATACCTTGAAATATTTTAGGGATTTGACCAAAGCATAAGATTGTTTCTCCATGATGTCATATCTGACTTTAGCATATCTCAAAGGCCTATTGAAAAAAGATATTGGCTTCTCCATTCCATCTGAATTCTTCTGAAGAAGGAAAATAACTAATGTATCATTTGAGGAAAAAGAAAAAAGAAAAAATTCCTTTGAGTAGTCAGGACTGATTAGAACATGAGCATCAACCAATGTTTGTTTTATTTGCTAAAAATAACTCCTAGCTTCTAGTGTCCATTTTACTTCATTCCCTTTTCTCAACATGGTTGTGACGAACTTGACCGACTCAACAAACTTAGATATAAATCTCCTCAAAAATTTTATCTTTCCTAAGAAGGATTGAATTTCTTTCTTGGACCTTGGGAGAGAAATATTTTTGATAGCCTCTGCTATATTTGGGTCAATGTTTACTCCTTCAGCTGAGACAATATGTCCTAGAAGCTTACCTTCTTTCATGACAAAAAGAGACTTCTTGGGATTAAGTGACAACCCATATTTTATGCATTTTAGGAACACCTTCTCTAAATTATGGTAATGGTCTTGATCAGATTTGGAAAACACTATGATATCATCCAAGTAGATAACCACAAGTTTGTCTTTCTCTCCAATAAATGCAATGTACATTGCACATTGGAAAGTTCCCCCCTGCATTGTTAGCCCTTGTGTATGGAATTAAGTGAAGAGTAAAGTAGAAAAGACAGAATGTGAACTGAGTAGAAGACACAGTGACTGATATCAGGTTGAAGTGAGAAGAAGAGAAGAAAAGATGAAGCAAAGTAAGAGAAAGCAAGTCGTTGGACGAGGAGATCGAGGATGATAGATCAGCAAGGAAAACAGATCATGGACAACTCAGCAAGAAGAAAAATCCATCGTTGGATTCTTTGGAGCACCATGCGAGAAGGAAGGAAAGACAGGCTAGCGATGCCTTGAAAACATGGGTCAAGTTGACCTAGGGTTTTAGACACCTAGGGTTTTGGTATATAGGGTTTTGACACTTAGGTTTTGGCCTAAGGCTGTTGGTGAGCTATTGTAATGTATAAATAAAGGTCAAGAGGACCTGAGATGGGTTTTTTTCATTATCGTTGTTGTTATTGTTCATTCCAAGTTCGTTATGAGTTATTATTGTAGTAAGAGAGAGAAGCATTGAGGAGTCAGGGAAGTATGTGTTGTAATATCTTCAGCTGAGTGCAAAGATCAACCCTGTAGCTGGGTGTGCATGGAGGGAAGACATAGAGAAAGAGAGAAGATCTGCTAGCTAAGAGTGCAGATAAGAAACGTATGCTTTCATCTTAATATATTATAAATCACAGTTCCGTGGACATAGCCCTAGGGAGAGGGTGAACCACATACATATTTTTGTTGTGTGTGATTGATGTTGTGTTCTCTTGGTTACAGATATACTGTTATTGAATTATTGTGTTAGGTCTGATAAATAGTTGTGTGAAGTATATCTAAGTCAGTAATTGATATCTAGATGTTGTGTTGTTCTTGTATCAGATCCACTTTATATTCCCTTGGTTGTAGACATCTATGTACTGCAATCCCCCATAGCTACTTCAGGTGAGACTGCATCTTCCTCGAAGGTGTTTTTGAAAGGGCTAGTAGTTAGGGCTTGTTGGTGCACTCTTGGAGTTGAACCCTGGGTCTGCCCCTGTGCGAACAAATAGTTTCGTTGCTGGGACATGAATCTTCTTGAGGGAATGTCAAGGTGGTTTCCATCGAAGACAGAGATTCAGAAGTGAATAGAATATCAAGAAAAGGACTTCGTTGAAGCCCAAAACAAGAACCCTAATCTTAGTATAGAGGATTTTTTGGGAAGATATATATTTAATGATATGCACAAGAATTTGTCTGGAGGAATCCATCAGGAGCTATATGAGTGGCTAGTTAGGTTAGTATATACCCAGTTTGAGATTAGATCTAGAACCCCTGTGGTTTGGACATCGATGTTGATCAGAAATATCAAGATAGTAGATAACGTTGTGTTAAGAGCAGTAGATCACTGGTTTGATAGCACCATTGGAGGGTACATCACCGAGTTTGTTGTTGATAGAGTAGAGTCATATAGCCAAGCCGAGAGGTACTTCTTTAAGGGACCCAGAGGAAATTTTTACACTTTTTAAAGTTGAAGATCAAGATTTTATTGTATTAGAAGAACACCTTAAAGGTACAATAGTTGGTCAGATTGGAAAAGGATAATGTTCAAGAACTCAGACAGCGACATCAACACAGAGGCTGGACATACACCCAATGGGAGAGTGTTCATATAAGTTCCTCTTACAAACCTTTTTAAGAAGAACTACGGGGACGAGGGTTTCTATAGTGGAGAAGAGGTAGATCTGACAGAAGAAGAGCATTCAGAATCCTCTAGGGAAGAGGAAGGGAAAGTTGAAGAACCTCACCGGGAAGAGACAAAAAATTTAGGAACCGCGGTGACTGTTGAAGTGAGTACTATTATTCCTCCTGTTGTTTTAGTAGCATTAAGAAACCAGAGTAATCTGAGTCACCATAGAACTCAGAGCACTGTCACTAGCAGTCCACCACATATTTAGTTAGGAAACCTAGGAAGATCTATGGAAAATGAGATGAGGCTACCCACCTTCAGAGGAGATGGATCTGAAGATCCTGATCAACATTGGTTTCTATGTGAAGTTGTGTGGAGTATTAAAAATATCACCGACAAAGCTGTTAAACAAGCTCAGTTTAGTACTACCCTGAGAGATTGCGTACTGAGATGGTACATGAAATTTGTCCAAGGAGCTGCACCTAAACCGTTGAATGTCATTAAGATTGCACTAATTTTTGAATTAAAGAAACCTAAGTCAGAGTCGCAGTGCATTACATAACTAAAATAAATCAAGTAGAGAATAGTTGAACCTGTGTGGGAGTTTGATCATAGATTTAAGACCTTGACAGGTCATTTGATTTTTTAGATCCCAGATGAGCAGAAAAAGGAGTGGTTCATTGTTGCCCTCTTATTGCACATCAGAGTTCCTCTGATGAAATAGAAGATTGCTTCATAGGCAGAGGTGCTGGAGATTGCCATGAAGTTAGAATCAACCCCTATGGGAGAATCTAGCTTGGGTATGAGTCAAATCTTGAGTCAGCTAACTAGTTTATCTCTGTAGGCCAAAGATATGAAGAAGGACAAGGGAAAAGATAAAAGAGAAGATATTTGGTGCATTAGATGCAAATCAAAAGGCCATGACAAGGAGCATTGTCCCCTATTTTGTGAGTATGTGGCATCTGGAGCCCCGAGTCCTTTAAAGAAAGTTACCTTACCATGGTGCGAGGTATCTAGAAATAGACATTGCCCTGGTGAATGCTACTACATGCAAAATATGTTCAGACACCCACAAATCTGTATTGCACGTTCTGTAAGTCAATGGGGCATGATGATATGGATTGTAGGGCCTATAACCTCATGCATGAAAGGTCAAGGGATATATAAAAAATTCAAGGTGAATTATAACAAGAAGGAAACACTACGCAATATAATTCCATATGAAGAGGAAACTTCAACCCTCGCGATGGATTGAGAGGAAGAGGATGAGGAGGAGGTATGGATCAAGGTAGGGGACAAATCATTTGTTATAACTGTGCACAGCCAGGACACTTAGCAAGGGAATTTCAGAACCCTTGTACCACTTGTATCTACTACAGCTCATCAAACATGTTATCAAAGATTGTCCTGTGATGCTATCCAAACTTTAGGAGAGACGAGGACCTCAGCAGAACCCGCAAGTGCAACTGATATACGTTGAACCTTGCAGAGAGGAACCTAGAGTCACTGTTATCACTAGAGGAGGCATTGTTATAGGAGAAGACAGAGCAACCCAAGGAAAGACTACAGAAGAATCAAGAGTCAGGAAAGATGTAGAGAAGACACGAGTTTTAGATGCAAAGAAAGAAAACCAAATATTTGAGGAGGAAAGAAAAGAATTCGGGAGAGACCAAGGTTATTCATCGAAGACACGACCATAAGTAAGAGAATGTGGAATGCCTCTGGTATTCAATCAGTATTCACTTCTAGGAGAAGCAAAAGAGGTAAGAAAGCTCATGGAATTCTTATATACTTGTATTAAGTTGATTTAGGATGAAAGCATTATACAAGAGCTACAAAATTTAATCAGACAGTACGAGCTAGGAAAGATAGATCCCTTTATGAATAGAGAAGTACACAAAGTCTCTAAAAAGATAAGGACAAGTAAGTAACTACACCTGAATTCTCAAATTGGAGAGTATGATATCGACTATGTGGTCCTCGACTTAGGGTCGGAGGTCAATGTCAAGATAAAGCAGACCTAGGCACTGATGGGAAAACCTAAGTTGATCTATTCCCCTATCAGGCTTAGTATGGCTAATCAGCAAGCTGTAATCCCCTTTGGAAGATTGGAACATATCCCCGTGGACATCGATGGAGTAAGGACATTTTCAGACTTCGAGGTGATTGAGATAGTTGATGATAGTTTTCCTTACCCTGTGTTGTTAGGAATTGACTGGGCTTTCAATAATTCCACTGTGGTTGATTTAAAGAAAAGAAGAATGATGTTTGAAGGAGATGGACTTAGGGTCATTTCACCTTTGGATCCTGATGAAGGTCAAAGATACACATAACCCATCAGAGAAGAAGACTGTGTATATGACTAGAAAACATATACAAATTAACATCCAGACAACAGGATTACATTATCCTATGGTGGATGGAAACCTAAGCTGGTGAAGTGAAAATGCATGTTCATCAGATTCAAAAGAATCACTGGAGAACTGACAAGACAAAATGTATGAAGTATCTACAAGGAGATGTGCTATATTAACCCAAGAAGTTCATTGGATCGGCACAACAGTAAGTAACTTGCCCACCTTTGATGGTATGAATCATTTAGAGGCATTCTTGTTGGAATTTGAAGAAATTGTACCAACACAAAAAATATTGTTGGCAATGGATGAGGCCTTGAAAAAAACTCCAACAAGATGGTGGTTGACACACAAAAACAACATTACAAACTGGGTACAATGTGTCACTTTGATGACAGCGCGGTTTTCAGAGAAAGTAGAAGGCTGCAAAGCTAGGTACACAGGTCGAAGTTGTCTGAAGGACCATGTGCGAAGTTGCAAGGAAGCTTGGAGAAACATTCCTCAAGAGAAGTGGGTGCAAAAATTCATCAACACACTGGACACAACCCCTATCAATTGGTATCTTTAAGTAGAACTGTGCCTCATCACTGCAGATTGGGAAGGTATGACCCAGAACTTTGTAACTACCTTTTTGTTTGAAAGCCAATATCCTACAGTGGATCAAGCATACAGATTGTAAGACATAAAGTATTTGAGGAGACACCTAACCTCCCTTTGGAACAAGAAGATGGCGAATGGACTGCGCCTCTCCAAAAACTGCAAGGCTGTTACAATATAAATGTTGACGAAGATGATGATCCTAGGAAGGTGAACATCACCGAAACAGAAGGCCAAAGAGACATAGAAGGACCAGGAATTGCACTACCTTTCATTGGAAAACCAATTAAAATAAAAAAATTCAATATTGTTATAAAAAAAACACCGAAGCTTGCAAATGTTGGAGATTATTGGGATGCTGCCACTATTGACAAGATCACAGAGTTAATGCATGAATATCAGGACTTGTTTCCAACCATGTTTACTGATATGAAGGGCATTAAAGGGCCCATGGGAGAGATGAGGATCCCTTTGAAACCAAATTCAAGGCCATTTAAATAGAGACCCTATAGATTGAAGCCTAAATATAAGGAGAAAGTGAAGATTGAAGTCGACATAATGTTGGAGGTAGGAATCATAGAACCTGTTGAAGAATCATAATGGATTAGCCCTATGCTGGTGCAGGATAAAAATACCAGAGAGATCAAGATATTTGTAGATCTCAGGAAGATGAATGATGCCTGTTTGCATGACCCATTCCCTACACCATTTAGTGACAAAGTGTTAGATAATGTAGGAGGATAGGAGACATATTCTTTTACAGATGGATTTTCAGGATACCATCAGATCTGGATTGCTAAGGAAGATCTCCATAAGATCACATTTGCAACAGAATGGGGATCCTACCAGTATATAGTGATGTTGTTTGGATTGAAGAATTCCCCAACCATCTTTTCCAGATTAGTGGTCAAAGCGTTCAAGGAGTTTTTACATAAACTTTTGGAAGCATATTTTGATGACTGGACCGTTTTTAGCTTATTAAAAAATCATATTGAATGTTTAAGACTAATGTTGGATAAGTGCAGGCAGTGTCAAATTTCCTTGAACCTGAAGAAGTTTGTCTTCTTTTCACCCTTTGGAGTGTTGTTAGGTCATATTGTGTGTAAGTAGGGACTGTTGGTAGACCCATCTAAGATTGCTATTATAGTTGATCTGCCCCCTCCTACTTCAGCCAAATAGCTGTGCACTATGTTGGGACACACGGGATACTAAAGGAAGTTCATTAAAGGCTATGCACAGATCACAACACCCATGGAGAAGATTTTGAAAAATGACTGCAGTTTCATTGGCCAGAAGAATGCCAGCAGAGCTTTGACACACTGAAACCAAAAATGGTTATTGCGCCTATTCTGGTTTTCCCATATTGGAGCAAGGAATTTCACGTGCATGTCGATGCATCTTCTATTGCACTAGGAGATGTGTTAGCACAACCAGGAGTTGGAGACATTGACCACCTATTATCTTTTGCTAGCAGGAGGCTATCAACAACTGAGATTAATTACACCGCCACTAAGAGAGAAGGGTTAGCCATGGTGTATGCGTTGCAAAAGCTTCACCACTACTTGTTGAGAAGACACTTTAAAATATTTACTGATCACTCCGTGCTAAAATACCTAGTGAATAAGCCAGTGTTGGGCGGGAGAATATGCAGATGGATTTTGCTATTTCAGGAATATGATTTTGAGATCGTGGTTAAGCCAGGAAGAATGAACAAAGATAATGACCACTTGTCGAGGTTGGAACATGGAGAAGAGCCTACTAGTTTGGAGGATACATTATAGGATGCACAGTTACTAGCCATTAGAAATATTGATGATCACTTCTCAGAGATAGTCCAATTCCTGTCAACAGGAATGGCAGCCAGTGAATATACAATCACCCAGAAGAAACAACTGGTAGTGCGTGCTGTAGAATTTTCTCTTATAGTTGGACAAATATACAAGATGGGACCTTATGAGATATTGAGGAGGTGTGTTATGGAGGCAGAGAGACCATTGATCCTCGCAGAATCTCATGAAGGAATCACAGGAGGACACTATGTAGGAAAAGAAACAATGCAGAAGGTTCTTAGAGATAGCCTCTGGTGGCCTACCTTACACAGAGATGCTAAGGACTATTAAAAAGCCTGTGATGTATGTCAAAGAGTTGGGAGACCATCCAGAAGAGATGAAATGCCTTTAACACCGCAGATGACCCTACAAGCATTTGAGAAATGGGACATTGACTTAGTGGGATCTATAAACCCACCATGCAAGAGCACAGGAGCCAGATACATAATCACTGCGACAAAGTACTTGACCAGATGGGCTGAAGAAAGAGGAGTTAGATATTGTAGTGCAACTACAGTTGTGTGATTCATATTTGATGACATCATAACTAGGTTTGGATGCTCAAAGATCCTTATGAGTGATCAAGGCACACATCTTATTAATAAGACCATTGAAGCCTTGACCGAGGAATTTAGAGTCCATCATCAGAAGAGCACACCCTACCACCCATAGGCGAATGGGATAGTTTAAGCATTCAATAAGATCTTGGAGACAACGCTAATGAAAATTTGTAGTGTGAACATGGATTATAGGGATTTAAGAGTACTAGTGATACTATGGGCCTATAGAACCACTTGAAAGAGTCTAACAATGTAGACCCCCTTTAAGCTGGTTTATGGTATCAAAGAAGTTGTCCCGATGGAATATTTGGTCCCAAGCTTAAGAATCACAGCCTTTACAGATATGGATGACACTGGCGCTATTCAAATGAGGATCGCGTAGTTGGTCAAACTAGAAGAAAACAGATTTACTGTAGGATTCCATCAGCAGGTGCAAAAGGAAAGAGAAAAGGCCTAGCATGAAAGACACATCAAGAAGAAGGCATTTAAGCAAGGCGATTTGGTACTAATATACGACAACAAATTCATGAAGCATCCAAGAAAGTTCAGAACACATTGGCTGGGGACATATGAGGTTGTCTATGTCACGAAAGGAGGAGTTGCACAATTGAAGACCTTGAATGGAGAATGAAAGGAAGGTTGGTGAACATGAGCCGGTTGAAACTATACTATGACAACCAGCTGCCTCGCAAATATCACTAAAAGAATAAGGAAAAGGATCTAGGTACCAGGTGTAGTTGAAACTAGGTACAAGACACAAGAAAGACAGTCTGCACACAATGGGGAAGGAAAGAGAAAAAAGCAGAGGCTGGTATGTGCAGCCTGAAGATGAAGCATATTAGAAGGATCAAATCTGAAGTGCCTCGTGATGAATCACAGGTGAGTGTTGGGGGCATGTTGGCCCTTGGATATGGAAGTAAGTGAAGAGTAAAGAAGAAAATATAGAATGTGAATTGTGCGAAAGACACAGTGACTGATATTGGGTCGAAGTGAGAAGAAGAGAAGAAAAGACAAAGTGAAGTAAGAGAAATCAAGTCATTGGACAAGGATATCGAGGATGAATATTAGCGAGGAAGATAGATCGTGAAAAAATCAGCAAGCAGAAAAAGCCACCGTTGGATGCTTTGGAGCACCGTGAGAGAAGAAAGGAAAGATAGGCTGGCAAAGCCCTGAAAATGCGGGTCAAGTTGACCTAAGGTTTTAGACACCTAGGGTTTTGGTATCTAGGGTTTTGACACTTAGGTTTTGGCCTAAGGCTATCGGTGAGCTATTGTAATGTATAAATAAAGGTTAAGAGGACCTGGGATGGGTTGTTGTCATTATCGTTGTTGTTATTGTTCATTACAAGTTCATTATGAGTGATTATTGTAGTAAGAGAGAGAATCATTGAGGAGTGAGGGAAGTATGTGTTGTAAGATCTTCAGTTGGGTGCGAAGATCAACCCTGTAGCTAGGTGTGCAGGGAGGGAATATAGAGAGAAAGAGAGAAGATATGCTAGCTAAGAGTGTAGATAAGAACTGTATGCTTTCATCTTAATATATTATAAATCATAGTTTTGTGGACGTAGCCCTAGGGAGAGGTTAAACCACATACATATTTGTGTTGTTTGTGATTGATGTTGTGTTCTCTTGGTTATAGATATATTTTTATTGCATTATTGTGTTAGATCTGACAGATAGTTGTGCAAAGTATATCTAAGCCAGTAATTGATATCTAGATGTTGTGTTGTTCTTGTATCGGATCCACTTTATATTCCCTTGGTTGTAGACATATGTGTCCTGCAACCTCCCATAGCTACTTCGGGTGAGACTGCATCTACCTCACAGGTGTTGTCTAAAGGGCCAGTAGTTAGGGCTTGTTGGTGCGCTCTTGGAGCTGAACCCTGGGTTTGCCCTTGTGCCAACATGCATTCATGAGACTAAAAGGCATCTTGGCATACATGAATGTACCCCAAGGAGTGGTAAATTATGTATTTTCCCTATTCTCTGGTAATATAGAAATACGATTGTATCCCGAAATCCCATCAATCATTGACATCCCGACTGAGCCTGCCACCCTTTTCAAGATATGCTCCATTTTACGTAAGGGGTGATTTTCTTTTTTGGAACATCGATTTAAGTTTCTGAAGTCAACAAAAAGCCTGATCTCACCATTCTTCTTTCTGATAGGGACCAAATTATCTATCCAATCAGAATACCTCAGAGGTATAATGATCTGGGAATCAAGCAATTTTTTGACCTCTTTCTCCATAATAGGCAATAACATAGGGTTGATATGCCTTAGTTTCTGTAGAAAAGGTTTGGTATCATCCTTCAAAGGTATTATATGATCAATGATGCTAGTATCATAAGTTTCCAATTCCTCATACTTCCATGCAAAAACATCATCGAATTCTTTCAACAATTTGATATATTCATCCCTTTAATTTTTTGACAAATTACTGGACAATTTGACATATTTAGGTTCCTCTTCAGTACCTAGCTTACACTCTGTCAGATCAACATTTTCACTTGAAGCACTCTCTTTCATAGCCACATAATTTTTATCAAACCGTGTCTCCAAGGTAACCAATCCTTTAGGAATATGATTTCTAGGAAACTAAACAATTTTGTGATCTGCAATCTTGTTTAGAAATTTATTAGCATGAAGATTTTTATCATCATTTGAATCTTGGTCAATATGAAGAGCATAAAATTCATCTATTGTTTCCAAATCCTCTTTAGGTGTTGATCATTTTCAAAAAAAATCCAATGCTTGACATTATTAGGTATAGAAGGTCTATATTTTACCTCAACATCATACTTAGTTCTGGGAGGTAATATGATTTTAAAATTACTGGCAGAAAAAACTAAGGAATCAACCAATGTCTTATCCTCTCTGGGAAAAAAAGATATGTTGAAGGATAAGAATAAATTTTCAATAAGGTCCCATACCTCATTCCTATAAGCTCTCAGTCTTGGATTCTTTTCTTGATAGATATTTTTGACCTGATGCACAATCAACTATGCATCTCCAAAAACTGTTAATTCTTGAATTTTCATGTCCTTTGCAGTTCTAAGCCCCAAAAATAAGGCTTCATATTCTGCAATATTGTTTGTGGTTTCAAATTCCAATTTGAAGGACAAGGTTATGACCTCCTGAGAAGGAGAAATGAACATAATTCCAGCACCAACACTATCTTTGGAAGATGCACCATCAAAATACATTTTCCAGGTTTGAGCACCATGTCTAGATGTTTCATATGTTGTTGGTGACTGATTTTTTATTTCCAAAGGTGACTGAGGAAAATCAATAAGATAAAAAATGATAGATCCTAAATCAATATCATCAAAATAGATGGGATGGTTTGTTGGATTGCCTTCATCACTAATGATATGTGCAAGTTGTGCTTCTCTATACAACCTTCTTTGTTCACCCCCAAAAAATGGTATAGTAGCATAGGAAAGATCCATTTGCAATGTACCTCCTAGCCTTTTGATCCATGATCTAGACAACAACATCCCAAACTTGGGAGGAACATATGCAACTACAATGTCCATGACTACCCTCTTCATAGGTAGTTGAAAAAGAGTGACCACTAAATCTTTAATAACTCCAAGACATTTTACTTTTATTGTGTCAAAGGAATACAAATCATGATATGATTTAGTGATTTCTAGACCCAATTCATCCATAACATCCTTAGGCATCAATTTTTGGGATGCACCTGAGTCCATAAGGCAATTGTGCAAGATTTTATCATGTACATTCAAAGAAGTGTAAAAGGGAGGAGAGGAGTCATCTCTGTCTTCTACCGGTGGTCCCAATATAACTGTAGATTTTTCATCCTACAAGTTAACTGAGTTTGTTGGATGGGAAGAAGATTCAGGCTGCAACATTTTTGAAATAGATTTCTTGAACTCTTCATTTTTCATCAATTCTAGGAATGAGACAAGAATTTTGATTTTCTAGATTTCATTCTCAAAGTTAAAATAGGATTGGGACTTCAGAATTTCCTTTGAGTCTTGAACATGAGCTTTAATGATGGGATGATTTTTCTGTTCTTTTGTTCCTTTATTTGGTGCAACCATTGTTTTGGGAGGGGTATCTGATTTTTTAGGCAGATTAGATGTACTTGGTTTTCCCTCCTTTTGTTTTGACCTCAAATTGTATTTGTTTTGAGTTTCATTCACTTTTTCTCCTTTACTTAAATCATTCACCTAATTTCTCATTAACGAATCTTCATTAGAAGATTGGGATAAATAAGGGGAAGTATTTGTGTCCCATAGATAATGAATTTCTTGATCCGCTTCTTCATTATCTCCTTCTTCATAATCAACCAAATTCTTCTGAAGAGGAGTTTGAACCTTATGATCCTCTCTATTTCTATGATATCTCTGAAGAATTTGAGGTGTATTATTTTGTCTTATGAAATTATTTCTATTTCCAAAATCTTGAGGGTTTCTGTTTGTTTGTCTCCCTTCAAGTTTTAATTTTTCCATTTCTACAGAAAGTGACTTAACAAACTTAGTCAATTCATCAACCTGGGGATTAATTCTCGAAGCATCAGAAGATGAGGCTTCTGCCTTTTGTTTTATTCTATCCTTATCATATTTTCCCCTTAACTTATCTGCTGCCAATATGTTTGATTCAACCTATAGAGAAACATCTTGCATATGGGATAATGTTGTATACCTTCTTTCTCTCAATAAAAGACATAATTCAGGGTCAAAGGAACTTGCATAAGTTATTTTAGTGTAAGTTTCAGTAGGTTTAATCTCGGTAGTAATTTTTTTATTCATCTCGTTAAATCTCTTTGAAAAAACTAACACTGATCCACCCTCTTTCCCTTTAAGAGCCCCAAATTCTGTGATGTAATATAAGAATTATTTTTTGTCACCCCAATGTCTTAAAAATGCATCATCTAGAGCTTCAATTCCAGCAATTGATCCAGGATCTAGACTTATAAACCAATTTATATCTTCTCCATCTAGACTTTGCACAAAAACCCTCATCTAGACATCTTCATTTTCAATATTCAAATTATCTACATAACTGTAAAATGTAGCAAGGTGTTCTTTTGCAATGATATCTTCCTCTCCTGTGAACTTAGGCATGTAATTAAGATAATCTCCTATTAGAAGAGCATTCATGGGATGAGTAAGCACTAATGGTGCATACCTAGAAGCCACAATGGCATCGATTATGTTATGAGGAGGATTAACCCCTGCCATTTGATTTGAAATTGGATGACTCTAAATTTTAGGAGAAGCAGAAGGTGACTTGATAGGTAAAGATGCAATCTGTATAACAGGTAGTCTTGGAAAATGAGGAGTATAAGGTGGAGAAAATTCAGATTTAATAGAAGGTGGTTGGGACTTGGATGAAGTCGAGGGGAAATCAAAATAAATTGAAGTTCCTTCCTCTTTAGTTATAGAAAATTTAAAATTCTGGGGAGAAGGAGAACATAAGAGAGGAAAATCCTCCAAACTTTCAAGTCTAAACCACTTTACAATTTTAGGGGATGCAAGAAAATCAAAATTTTCTAGATTTTCTTCTTTCAGCTCAGGAGAAAAAGTTGAATATTGTATAGGAAAATATACTAGTCCTTCCTTAACAATAGTTTCATCCAAAGGAAAATGAGAAAAATTAGAAACAACAACTGGTGTATGGAAAGCAAATTCAGGTAAGTCTCTAGAAGTACCTGATAATTTAGAAGAGGAGGATCCTTGCAAAGCTTCTCCTTTCTTTATGATTTTAACTGAATCAGGTTCAGGTGAAGCCATATGTGACTATGGATTAGACCTCGTGTGCCTACTCTTGGGAGACACAACTAAACTTTCGAGTCTCTAGGTGCACTATGCAGTATTCTTGTTTATTGATTTTTGTACACCAACAAAATCAGTAATGTCTTTGTCATACAACCAAGGGAAATATCTTCAATCTATTCCCTGACAACGATGCCAAAAATGTTAGCACTAGAAGTCACACCTAAACTATTGTAGATGTATGCCTAATACCCATCATAATGTAAAGGATAACATTTTAAAGCGCGTAGAAAATGAATGTAAAACTTAGTTTTAAGATGTCAATCATGTTAGAAAAACAGGACCGCGGAGCAATAAAATAAAACAAATGCAGAAACAAAACACAGAAGACACACAATACAAGAGAGACACAGATTTACGTGGTTCACCCAGTGTGGGCTACGTCCACCAG
>JASDQU010737775.1:238133-262376 GCA_032191745.1 Picea mariana | reverse complement strand
CCCCCCCGGACCCCGCAGAGGGGGTACCCCCCCTCTGCACTCCCCCGCGTGGAAGAGTGTACATACTTCTGGGGTGTAAATACTTCATGGGGTATAGACACGGCTGAAAGCAAAGAACCTCTGCATCAGGAAGATAATCAGGCTCCACAACCAACAAATCATGAATCCTTCTATGAAATACACACCAACAAGCATGGATTTGAATAGCGTCAATCAGGGTTTAAGAGATATAAATGATAGATGGAAGACTTAGAAATAAAAATGTAATATGTATATTGATTTACATCATGTATTCCTGAAACACATATGAAAGAAAAATCATTTGAATAATAACTTCTTAATCGAAAGAGAAAAAACACTTTGATCAATTTGCATACAATATCACAATAAATATTTTACTGCAATAAAGAAACAACAGCCTGATGAATCCTTCAACAGAGACTGATATCAAAGTGAGACAGAAAAGAGATGATAGAGAGAATAAGACATATTTCCACCATTAAAAGTTTCTTGGATCTATTCCATACATCAAGAAAACTTTGTTACAAAATAAGACTAACAAAAAACTAGAGTTTTTTCTTCCCAACCATTCAAACCCTTTTCACTATTACAATGCATCTTAAATAACCAAAATTTATCAAAATAAAGCTTTACAATTCATCCCTCAACTTCCTCATAGGATTCCATTCCTAAGGGAAGCATGGCAACATGTGTACAATCATAAAATAACAAACTTCTTTTTGAAGGAAGATGTTGGAAACATATACAACATGTCCTCAACAACTTGATGATGTGTCTTTATGTTTACAACTCCTTGAGGCAGGTGGAATTCCAAAGTGAAACTGATCCTATGAGTGCTAGTATGAGATACCCTTAATAGCTAGAAACTTCCCTTCCCTCCAAAATCTTCAAAAAATTGAGTTCGCAGCGCAATGCTACAAACTATCCTGAAACAACCAATTTGCAACACCAATGAGTCCAAGCACTGCGAAATTTCCTGTAGCAGCCTATTTTATTTTGAAAAAAGTTTCAAATCCTTAAAACCTGTAACAGGGGTAGTGTAATTCTTCCATATATTCTACAAACTTATTACCATGATATATCCTTGGAGAAAAACAAAAAAACTACTAAGTTTGGCTCAAAATTCAAAACCATCATTTAGTGTTGTAAATGCATGCAACAAAAAACTTTGATGAAAATGATGGTTTTAGAAGATCATCTATATTTATATTTTTGTTCTGGAACTATTTCTAGTAGCCACCTTTTCCAACATATCTAAGTTCCTCTTTGCCACTTCTTCTTCTTTTCTGTTTTCATCTTGGCAGGCTCTATTATGCCTATAAACATTCTTGAGTTGCCCGTGAAGGGGAAAAAACCTCTTAGCAATGAACCTTGCTTTATCAATTGTCTCCTCATACATATCCAACAACTCCTTCAGATTTATCCTGGAACCCAAATCTTCCTTCTTCAACTTGTCAATTTCAACTCTTGCTTCCTTGAGATGCTTCCTGATCCTTTTGAAGGTAGGGTTACTTTCATGATGAGGAGTTTTGATGTAAATAACATTTGTGGGCTTCTTAGAAGACTAATATTTTTCTTTTTATTGGGCTGAAGTCTCTGTTGTATCATCCTTCATGAGAAAATTTTGTCTGGTTGTTGATCTAGTAAAGGGACTTCTAGGTTTTACTTTATCTACAACAACTGGTGGGGAAAAGAAAAGTTTTTTTCCTTTAAAGCTTCTTGATTTGCTTGAAGGAATACCATGGGGGTAGGTTCTGACATAGGTGAAACTTCTCTGTTAGTAGGTTGTGAAGGACCACCTTCTTCTACTTCATCAGTAGCCTGTAAAGATTCATCACCCCTAGTCACCCTCTTCTTCTTGCTTGAAATTGAATGCACAATCCTCTCAACAAGGGTAGGAGTTTGTATTTTGGATTGTGGTGTAAGAGAAATATCTACCTGAAAAAGGTGATGTAGCTAGGAAAGTTTCCCATTCAATGTTAGTTTTCTTTAACTCTTCCATTACTAACATCTTGATTAGACCAGAGTGAAAAAAAGTGGTATCTACCTATTTTGACTTAGCCTAGACTCTGTATGACATTTTACCAATACTCCTGAAAAGATATAATGGAAGGTTCATGGATTTTTTTCGAGTGAAGTCTGATAGTAATATGATGTGGTATTGGTATACCATATTGAACCTCCCTTCACATGTGAATTACCTTTGGATGACCCTGAGCATCTTGTCAAAATATTTCATAATGTGACTTCTGGGCACTCCTTTAGATAGGTTGTCTCCTTGATATTCAAGCTTAAGGAATTCTTTGGAGAAAGAAGAGTTTAATGACATGGATTTAAACCATTTCTCACCATAGTCAGTTATCTATGTAGCTACATAGATAGAATGCTCAGAAACTTCAAACTCCAACATCCCCACCTTCGTCTTTGTCCCATTAAAATTAAGTGCAAACTCTTTGGCCACTTCAGGATGTCTTCTCTGCATAATTTGATAAAAATTGAGACAAACCACCCTATGGAAAGCTTCCCTAAACAATGGTTCAGAGTTGATGAGCTTCATTTCATATGGTTTAGTTCTCACAATCTCTCCCCCTTTGTGAGACTTCATGTTTTGTTGTCTGCCCATAATTATTGTTTGAAAAACACTTTCTATAAGCTCTTGTGATAGTTTTTATGTGAAAAATAGGGTAAATAGAGATTTTAGGGTTTGATAATAGAGCTAGTATGCCTGGAATTCACTTGACTAAAAAACTATACACAACAGTGCTATGAAGTGGAGAAAATTTTAAAAAGGAATGATAAAAGGGACAAAAAATGAGCCTTGAGTAAAATTGCAGAAAGGAAAAAGATGCAACTTTGTAAAACAAAGGGTTTTCAATGCCAGTATTAGTTTGCAGTGCAAGCCTGTGGCGCAATTGAGCTCTCTTTATGAATGATTGGAAATACTTTTTATGTCTGAGAGGGAGTCCATATAACTGGTTAAAACTAGGGTCTTAGACTGATTTCAAAATGACAAGGTTTTTGACAATCCAAAGACAAAGGATTCACAGCGCTATTTTGTAGCACGCAATTATGGTGCAAGGTTAAAACATGCAGTTCACAGTACAGAGATATCAGTGGGAAAAAATGACTTGTTTGCAAAAGGAAACTGTAGGATGAACCTGAGATAACAAATTTGACTAAGAGGCAGGGCTTAGAGCACCATAACAGTGGGTTTGCGAGTTGGTAGCATATGGACATTTGACAGTTTGCAGTGCCAATTCCATAACATATCTCAATTCCTCTGTCAACTTTTAAGCAGCATGAAAATCGTCAAGGAATACATGGTATGTATGAATTTGATGTTGTTTCTTTTTGAATCTGAGTTGGTCTTAGAGAAAGGCATCCAATCTTGAAGAATCGTCTTCAGCCAGTTCGTAGCGCCAATTTGCAGTGCCAGTTTCAAATTCTAGTAGCGCACTTCAAGGAAACTATTAGATTTTTTTTCTTGAGATAATCTTTGAAAATAAAACAGAATGAGAGCGTTGAAAACAATGAAATTCACCCTGACACGTTTCCAAATTTCAATAATGAAAGATAAGTGCATGAGGTACTTCTTAGTATGCTGCAAAATTTTAGGTGAGTTGGCAACAAATAGACCTGACTTATGTCTTGACCTCTAAATGGTTGGAAAGTGACATAATGGAAACTTGTGTACACCTTTGAGACAAGACATATGTCGATGATGATGTTTTAGACCAAGGGTGTGACCCATGTGGACCCTTATTCCTATTATGATGAATAATCCCATGACACTAAGGCTCTAAACCAAGACTAAAACAATACTATGCTTATAGAAAAACCAAAAATTTGAGTTATGACATGAAATATAACCCAAAGCCTAAGAATTTAAGACCCTATGACTCAAAACATGACAAAACCAAAGTGTTTTGACCCATACACATCCTATGTGCTAATAATGTCATTATTACTTTGGGGGGTTAGTTCTACAGAATACCAGAGGTAGTTCCAACTATTGTTCCACCAAAACGGTGTCACAAGGTAACCTCTCATACTGCAAAATTTAGCCTCTTCACAATTTGTTCAAAGGATGCATAGAAATCCACTGCAACCACTAAATCCTCAACACCTTATACCCAACAAAAGTAGATTTCATAAGAGAAAAAATATATTGTTTCTTCACCTATGATGGTTCCTACACAATGCCCCATCAAGCCTAGAGACAACAAGTTGGTAGAACATATTCAACCCTGCCAACAACCGGTTCATGACAGCCTTCAACAGGTGTGTTATCCCCTATCCTAGGGATAACTAAGGAGACTATGTCTCAAGGCCCATAGGTCCTAGACATGGAGTACTGAGAGCCAGATCGACTTGAGCATGGCCCTAGAGGGCCCATCCTTTTCTTCTTCAGCATCTCCACCATGTCAGAAGCAGCAAGATCCATCCCATCGGCCTGGTCCTTCAGCAGAAATGGGTCTTTCTCCATGAGTAATGAGTCCTGGTATCATGGTATGTGTCACTCTGATTCTCAAAACATTTGAATATGTGCATTTAATTATTTGTACTTCTAACATGTGCTTGGACCTTATTCCTTTCCACTTGACCACACCTAGGGGGAATGATAGGATGACCTAGTAAGCTGGTTCCCATAGGGTTTGAGTTTCCACTGGGGGGTTTCATGAAAGGTCATCATATGTTCCCACCATACTTACCACTTTTCATCTTTTTCCCACTCATCCATCCCATACACTGGTCTGGGCATTGGGTTTTCCAAGCTATCAAAGGGTTGTACCTTACCTTGTGGGAAGAAGGGGATAAAGGCCCAGAGGGTAAAATTAGATGGAAAAAGATAAAATCCAAAAGAATGAAACCTTCAAATGCTTCACCTAGGGATCTCCGAGAAAGCAATAAAAGGATTCTCAGGAAGAAACATAGGGACCCATAAAAATAACAAATCAAAACCTAGTTGGAGGATAGGGGGTATCATCATGAGCCAACCTATTATTTTTATGGGCATGTAGCGGTATGACACTACCATTCGGTTGGTCACCACGCTAGGGTATTCACTCTTGGTGGCATAGCCAAGAGAAAGGGGGTCTCATCACGATCCTACCTTATCATTTCCATGAAATGCTTGTGAGTAACATTGTCACCACTGGTCACCATGCTAAGGCAATGTCCCCTAACTAATATCTTGAAAGAAAAATAAATAAGAATAAAATATAAAAGGCATGAATGGGCTTGGAAACATTTACATCCATGACAAGGTCCATCTCACCCTCTTCAAAGGCACTCGCAGGTAAGCCATACATTTCCATGTTATCACTGCACCCATTTCCCATACATCCCTTACCACCTCATCCACTTACATGGCCTAGATTTTCCTTCACCCGGAAACATCCCACATCTAATGAGCACTAGCCCAATAGAACATCCTAGCGTTCCCTCCAAACTTGGCTTATAGAATAGTATAACGTCTTTGTGCACTTGTCTGGGTAAAGGGGGTTTCATGCATATGTTTAAATAACTTGATGATCAGATGTGATTGGCATTGATATGATCCCTGTGACTTATGATCCCATGAAGGGAGCATTTGTTGAGATGATTGACATTGATATGAGGCCAGACCCGATGGATAGGTACATATGGGGAGATGATTAGTTAGGACCTCCATAGGGCTAAAATCCCACTAGATGGATGTTGAGACCCCATCCAGGGGCAGAGACAAATCATAGGTTTTCACTAGAGAGAGAGGAGGATGTTCCACCAGGGACAACCTGACAGGTCTAGACCTAGGGGATCTATCCCTTTTTACCATGATGTAGGCCTTGGAAGGCCCATGATGTCACCCAGGTCACCCATGATGTCATCTAACATTTTGGATACTTTGGAGACAATTGTGTGCTAAGTGGCACGTGTGGTAGGATATTGAGGCCCATGGAGGCCTAACATTTTTATCTAGGAGGCCAATGTTTCCCTAAGAAGGCCTAACATCACCCTAGGAATTCTAGCACATGTTATTGTCCTAGCTTCAAAAGCCTTCACCTACTAGATCTTGTCAAGTGACCAATTTTCTTGAAGCATTTGCTAGGGCCTTGCCGTTGCAACACCCTAGTTTTATTTGCTTCATCTTAGCTGTTTTTTCTTCATCATTGAGTTAAGGAGGGAGGAAAATATACTAAGGCCTAGGGTTACCTACACCTTAGTAGCTAGTTTCCCCTAGGGTTTGATAGTTGGAGCCTTGGGTTACCAACACTCCATTTATTAATCTCTCTTGTCTTTGACTCTCCTATTATCATTTTCCTTCAACATTTTCTGCCACATCGTTGACTCCATTTTACCTAAAGCACTAGTCTAAGTCTGCTTATTGAGTGATTGATCAAAACAACCATCAAAACCTATACTCTAAGATTTTCACTAACTACTTATAACACTAGAATAGCCTAACCTACTAACATCATTGTTTCTATTACTAAAGTAAGTTACAACCTTACATTTCAGCATTAAAAGCAATTGAAAAGGGTGATTAATGCATTGCCTTGTTTGCTTCTAATAAATTCTATTATTATGATGTTAATGGTTGATTATTCTTAGTCATTTTGAAGTTGTTTCAAGGCACTTATTGTAAAATATTACCTCATAAATATTGCTTTTATAAGTTTTTGTTTACTTCATCATTATCAACAAATTTCTTTATTTGATATAGTTTGTGGTTTTATGAAGTGCTAACCAACAAGTTGTACTTGCAATATATATAGTTTCATGTTGCTTTCTTCTGGGAGGGTACATATTGATATATGATCACTTCATTTGTTATAAACCCATGACTTTATGATCAGTGGTGACTTGTGAGAGGGGATATTTTAATAGCCATTTAAACCTTGCCTTCTCAAACCCCCTAGTCACCAAGGACGTCTCCCCTGGGCCTACAACCCTCAATAGAAAGAGGAATTCTATTGAGGTAACAATGATAGTATAACCTCAAGTTACGCCAATTTTCTTTCCTTATACCTTTCCTTTTATCAAAGTACAATTTGTGCAATAACATTTTGGCACCATTGTTGGGGAACACTGAATCAATTCTCCTCAAGACAACACTTTTCGGTAAGCCTTTCCTCAAAAGCATTTACTTTGAAAAGATTACCTACTGACTCCACTGAGGGTGATCCCCTCATCCCTTTGATAGTTTCAAGAAAATTATCTGGTGAATCCACTAACCTTTTCCTAGGTTCCACCTTACTCTCAATTTTGTGATATTTCCAAGTTATGGGATCATGGCATCCTGGGAACAAGTGTATCTGACTATTGATTTCAAAAGTATTCAAGGATACCCAACTTGTTTGGATACAAAATGGTCAAGCAACCCTCCAAGATTTGAAGGGGCCTCCCAATTCCTCACATTGTAGAATTTTTGAAGTATATAAGGGAGATAGAATTGGGAGGGGAGGATGTTCTGGTAAAATTATTCATACTCTCTCTACCATCCTTTTTGCAAGATTGGTTTAAAGGTTGTTGTGAAGATAGGGCTATATCATCTTTCATACACATCATCAGTAGGTTTATTGACTTTGTCAAACCACATTGCTAAATGTATGAAGATGCCCTTCAAAATATCACAATGGAATTAGAGGACGAAGGATTCACCACTGAGATTGTAGAAGATCTTAGGGATTCTCAATACCAAGAACCTTCTGATATAAAAGAAGATATTTATGAAGGAAATTGTCAACCCCTTGAAGAGTGTTGGGTATGTGTTATATTCTTTGCATGTGTGTGTGTGGGCGCATCGGATATGACAACTGTGTCTGACGATCCCTCACACTAGTGCTCTTTTTGTTCCATGTGCATCGGGTGCTTTCCTAGGGGGGGCAGGTATGCCCCCCCTGGCTACGTGCAGTGCCCCATTTTTTTTGGGGGGGGCGGATTTTGTTATTTTTAGTGGATTTTACTATTTTTAGCGGTTTTGTAAATTAATCCCAGATTACTGGATTAGGGTTTTGGTATCTACAAAATACCTAAAAACATTGTATATATATTGTATAGTGAATGGTGAAATTTGATATAATGAATATAAGAAAGGTTTTCCCGGTTGAGGGTTTCAGGTATAAATCTCCGTGTACTATGTGAATGAGTTGTTGATTAATTTATGTTTTTCTTAAGAATCTATATGCATTGCTTTACTTCACAGGTTTAAAACTTACATGTGGTATCAGAGCTCGTTTTTGGCTTCAGAGGGATGCCTTTGTTGTTGAGGGTTTGTCTCAGTCTTGATAGATCAAGTTTATCTTGGGTCTATGATAAACTTGGGTTTAGTGGGAGCTTTTGCAGTGGTGATTTGAGTGTAGAAAAAGGAATGGCGAGTTCTTCTAGAATCGAGATAGAGAAGCTCAACGGTAAAAACTTTGAGCTATGGAAGCTGAAAATGGAGGACCTTCTTGTAGACAAAGAACAATGGATCATTGTGGATCCTGGTACACAGCCTACTAGTACATCGTCTACTAGCACACAGGCTACTGGTACACAACCTACCAGTACACAAACTACCAGTACACCACCTACTGGTATGTTGAAGGAAGATTGGGAGAAGTTGGACAGAAGAGCAAGGAGTACTATTCGACTCTGCCTGGCAGATTCGGTGTTGTTGAATGTCTCAGGAGAATCTACAGCCAAGGAACTATGGGATGAGTTGGGGAATTTGTATCAATCAAAGTCCCTAGTAAACAAGTTGTTTCTTCGAAAGAAGATGTATCATCTTAGGATGGAAGATGGAGATTCTGTGACAGAACATCTAAATTCCTTTAATACTCTGGTAAGTCAACTTGTCTCTGTTAATATTATGATTGTAGAAGAAGATAAGTGTATTACTTTGTTATGTTCTTTGCCAAACTCTTGGGATAATCTGGCTGTAGCAATAGGTAGTACCACTCAATCTACATCGAAGTATGAGGATGTAGTTGCATCCTTATTATCTGAAGAGATGAGGAGAAAAAGCATGGATGGTCACAACACAAATGATTTATTTGTAAGAGGGTGTACCCAAGACAGGAACCCTGGTAAGACTTCGGGGTGGATATCTAAATCTATAGGTAGATCTAAGTCTCCAGGAAAATCTTTGAGGAAATTCTAGAAGTGTGGTAAAACAGGGCATTATAAGAAAGATTGCAAGTCTAAGAAGGTTGAAAAACTAAAGGGGTCTGATAGTACCTCTTGCACAGAAGTAAAAACCTCCACTGAATAAGGAGGTGATGTTTACCTGGAATCTACAATTACACATGCATACCGTGATGTATGGTGGATTGACTCAGGTGCATCATACCATATGACTCCTCACAGGGAGTGGTTCTCTAAATATGAAAAATATGATGGTGGTGGTGTATTCCTAGGAGATGACTCAACAGAAAAAAATCTTAGGACGTGGAAGGGTTAATTTGTTGCTAAAATATGGAAGGATTAGAACACTTCCTGGGGTTCTACACATTCCAAAACTAGCCAAGATTCTAATATCTATAAGCAAGATGGATGATGCAGGAGTGGATATTGTATTTGAAAAGAACAATTGCAAGATGGTACGAGGAGCAATGGAGTTGATGAGGGGAGTTCGGTCTGGAACTCTGTACAAGTTGCTGGGAAGCACTTATACTAATGGGTGTAATAGTTCTGTTGTCCCTAAAAAGAGAAATAAAGAAGACAAGACCAATATTGTCCCTGGAAAGAAGACCAATATTGTCCCTGGAAAGAAGACCATGATGTGGCATCAAAGATGAGGACATATTGGAGAAAAGGGCCTTCGAACACTACAAGGTAAAGGTATGGTTGAAGGTATGTCTAATTGCACTCTGGATTTTGATTTCTGTGAACATTGCATATATGGTAAACAGAATCGAGTAAGATTCCCATCTGGTGCTACAAGAGCAAAGGGGATCTTAGAGTTGATACACAGTGATGTGTTTGGACTTATTCCTATTCCATCCCTAGGTAAATCTATCTATTATGTTTCATTCATAGATGATTTTTCAAGGAACACATGAATTTATTTTCTTAGAAAGAAATCTGAGGTATTTGATAAATTTAAAGAGTTTAAGGCTCTGGTAGAAAATTAGACAGAGAAGAAAATAAAGGTATTGAGAATAGATAATGGTGGATAATTTTGCAGAAATGAATTCAAAGAATTCTATAAGAGGTGTGGTATAGCAAGGCAAAATACTACTCCATACATTCCTCAGCAGAATGAAGTTGCAGAAAGGATGAACAGGACACTGATGGAAAAAGCAAGGAGCATGCTCAACGATGCCAAGTTAGGACAAGAATTATGGGCAAAGGTAGTGGGTACAACATGTTACCTAGTCAATCAATCGCCTTCATCAGCGTTGGATGATAAAACTCCACACGAGGTATGGTTTTGAAAGAAACCCTCTCTTCAACATATTAGAGTGTTTGGTTGTGAAGCTTATGTACATGTTCCAAAGGAAAATAGAAGTAAGTTGGATAAAAAGGATGAAAAGTGCATCTTTATTGGTTATAAAGATGGTGTGAAAGGTTATAAACTTTGGAACCCAGAAACCAAGAAGACTATTTACAGTCAAGATGTTGTGTTCAGAGAGGTAAAAGATGTGTCCAAACAGGAATTCCTACCAATGCAAGACGAACCTAAGAAAATAGAGCTTGAGTTGGATGATGCAAAATCTGAATCATCTAAAGAAGAGGAAGTAGAAGAAGAAAAAGAAGAAGAACCCCATACCCCAGTATTGAGGAGATCAGTGAGAGATAAAAGGCAACCAGAAAGGTATAGTCCACCTAATTTCCATTCCAAGTTTTATTTATCTATTACTGATGATGATCCTAGAACTGTCAGGGAAGAAGTGAATTCAGAGGATAGTAAACTATGGAAGAAGGCCATGGTTGAAGAAATGGATGCCTTGGATAAGAATGAGGCATGGGATATAGTTGAGTTTCCAGCTGGAAGAAAATATGTTGGTAGAAAATGGTTGTTTAAGAAGAAGTTTAATGCAGAAGGTAAAGTGGAGAAATACAAAGCTCGGTTAGTAGGAAAAGGTTATTCCCAGGTAGAGGGAATTGACTTTGGTGAGATTTTTTCTCCTGTTTCCAAGTTAACATTTATTAGATTTCTTTTATCTATTGTTGTTTCTTTTGCTATTGAAGTGGAACAGATGGATGTGAAGACAACATTCCTACATGGGGATTTGGAAGAAGAAATCTACATGAAGCAGCTAGAAGGCTTTGTAGTGAATGGAAAGAAAGAGTTGGTCTATAAACTAAAGAAGTCACTATATGGTCTGAAGCAATCACCTAGGATGTGGTACCAAAATTTTGACACATACATCCTTGGATTTGGATTTGTAAGAAGCAGGGCTGATCACTATGTATATTCCAAGCATGTTGGTAATCACTTCATTTATGTAGTGTTGTATGTTGATGACATGTTGTTGGTAGGAAATAACATCGATGTTATCAAGGAGGTGAAATCACAGCTATCCTCCAAATTTCACATGAAGGATCTCGGTGCTGCTAACTTCATTCTGGGAATGGAGATTAAAAGAGATCGTAAAAACTGGAAACTATGGTTGAATCAGAGAAAATATGTTGAGACGATATTGTAGAGGTTTAATATGCATGGAATTAAACGGTCAAGGTTCCTATTCCCATAGGTGTAAAGTTATTTGTAGATCAATGTCCCAAGACACAGGAAGAAGAAGAGGACATGTCCCATGTTTTGTATGCCAGTGCAGTTGGCAATTTGATGTATGCAATGGTTTGTATTAGACCGGACATTGCACATGCAAAAGGAGTTTTGAGCAGGTATATGTCAAAACCAGGGCAGGAGCATTGGACAACAGTAAAGAGGGTCTTCAGGTATCTTCGTGGCACCACCAGTTATGGATTGTGCTACCAAGGAAGACCGATATTGGACAGAGTGGTGGACATACATGGCTTTGTTGATGCAGACTAGGATGAAGATCTAGATCACAGAAGATCTACAAGTGGGTATGTGTTTAACCTATTTGGAGGAGA
Organism: Picea mariana; assembly: GCA_032191745.1. NCBI lineage: Eukaryota > Viridiplantae > Streptophyta > Pinopsida > Pinales > Pinaceae > Picea > Picea mariana. Next base: position 250,325 of record JASDQU010737775.1, on the reverse strand, counting down.
AATCAGTTGGATGAACAAAAGATAGGCTATAGTGGCACTCTTAACTACAGAAGTTGAATACATGGCAGCCACTCATGCAAGCAAGGAATCAGTATGGTTACAAAGATTGTGTTCAGGTATTGGGTTGGTACAACAAGAAGCAAGATTAGATTGTGACAGACAGAGTGAAATTTTCCTGGCAAAGAACCCAACTTATCATTCAAAGACAAAGCATATTGATGTTCAGTATCACTTTGTGAGAGACATGGTTGAGGAAAAGAAGGTGTTGCTGGAAAAGGTTGACACTTTGAAGAATGTTGCAGATTCATTGACAAAGTCTGTGAGCACAGAAAATCTCTCCTGGTGTAGAGTAACAATGGGCATTTCTTCCCTAGATTTTTGACTATATAATCCCCTAGACCCCTAGATGCAAAGAAAACAACAAGTGGGAGAATGTTGGGTACGTGTTATATTCTTTGCATGTGTGTGTGTGGGTGCGTCAGATATGACAACTATGTCTGACGATCCCTTGCAACAGTTCTCTGTTTGTGACGTGTGTGTTGGGCACTTTCCTAGGGGGGTCCCAGGTGCAAGGTAGGTATGCCCCCCCTGGCTACACACAGCGTTCGAGGCAATGCCCCGAAATTAATTTTTTTGGGGCGGTTTTTGCTATTTTTAGCAGTTTTGTAAATTGATCCTGGATTAAGGGATTAGGGTTTTGGTATCTAAGGAATACCTAAAAACATTGTATATATATTGTATAGTGAATGGTGAAATTCTATATAATGAATATAAGAAAGGTTTTCCCGATTGAGGGTTTCCGGTATAAATCTCTGTGTACTATGTGAATGAGCCATTGATTAATTTATGTTTTGCTTAAGAATCTATATCCATTTATTTACTTCACAGGTTTAAAAATTACATGTGGAGATTCTACCAAGATTCCCTTCAAAATATCACAATGGCCTTAGAGGACGAAGGATTCACCACTGATATTGTAGAAGATCTCAGGGATGCTCAATACCAAGAACCTTTTGATATAAAAGAAGATATTTATGAAGGAAATTGTCAACCCCTTGAAGAAGAGAAGGATTTCTCCCATGATTCGATAGAATGCAGTGAAACTAGAGAAGTGAATTATGAGGATGAAGCACTGGTAATCGCTCCTCCATCCAATGAATCTCTCCAAGATCCTATCTCTACTGCACAAGATGAAGAGAATGAGGTGAGTCATTTTCCTTTCCAATTTTTTGATGATATCTTATTCTATGACTCAGACAGTGAAGAAGAAATGGAACCTCTAGACAAGCTAGAAGATGTAGAGGGAAGTCTTCCATTTAATGAAGACATCCAAATACTTGAAGCTCCTGCACAAGAAGAAGTAAGCAAGGTGAGTTACTTCCATTTCCAAATTTTTAATGATTCTCTATCTTATGATGTGGAAAGTGAAGAAGTGTTGGATGTTCTAACCCCTTCATGTTATGATGAAGATGATGAATTTTTTGATAATATTAATGAATTCATACATGTCGGGAAGCGTAAATGGGATGTGATTGGATATGATGGGGATCCCATTTATGACATTGAGGATCATTTCCAAAATTTTCATGTACCTTTATCACATGAAGTTACTAATAAAATTGACAATTGGCAACAAGGAGATGGTGTGATTACAAACATGTTTCAGACACCCAAGGATGACCTGGTGGTATATTCTCCTAATGAATTCCAATCATACCTTGAGTATTTTTATGATTATTCCTCTCAGCACTTGGATTTATTCCATGAATAATATTATCAACCACCATTGTGCTTAGATCTTGATAGGAGTAAGGACATTGTTTTCCCGAAGAAGGATCTTTGTGATAATGTTCTCCAAACACCTTCGATTACTTCATGTTGTTGTGTCATTAAAGGTGTAGTTGGGAAGTATGTATTTTGTATCAAGTTTCCTCTGAGGAAAACCCCAGCATTCAAGGGTAGGTTGAATACCTCAAGAAGAAGTTTGTCACCTCATTCTTTATGCCTTTCCTTACGAATTTTCCAATCTTCTTCTAGGTTCTTACTAATCCCTTCTTAGGCCTTAGATTGTGAAGACGTCCGAGGTAGCCAACGTTCAGACTCTTTGACTTGGTATTTTGAACCCTTGAATTTTCACGATCCCTTTCTAAGATGGATTAAGCACTCTTCTGAGAATATGAATTGGCATGATTTTGTCCCTCCCTCCTGCCTCCATGAGCTAGAACTTATGATTTCTGATGATACAATACATTCCCTAACTCATGTTATTTTTGTGCTTAACTTATCACTGTTTTATTTTATGATGAAACACAAAGGTAGGTATTGTGAGACATTTCTAGGATGGTTTCAACGGTTATTTGACTACACCTAGCAGTCATCCAGCAAGTAGAGGTAAGTAGGTAGGTATTTACATTCATTTTATATACCACTTGCATTCAATGTTAAGTAGTTTGTATTTCCATTTGTATATATGCTTTCTTTTATTTTCTTTACTATATATGAGCCGTGGGTGATATCACCACCCCAAATGATTGCTAATAATATTATGTTGAGATCAATAAGGTCACAGGTTATGCCAGAGATGATGAGGTTCACATGCGCTCTATGGTAATCACATGTCCTCGAGTTGGATCCAAATCTTATCCCCTATCCGAGGGATAACTAATGAGATTATGTCTTGAGGCCCATAGGTCTTACACATGGAGTACCGAGAGATAGATAGACTTCATCCTGGCCCTGGAGGGACCATCCTTTTCTTCTTCAGCACCTCCACCTTATCAGCGTTAGAAACATCCATCCCATTGGCCTGGTCCTTCAGCATAAATGGGTCTTGCTCCATGAGGTAATGATTATGTGTATCATGGTATGTGTCACTCTGATTCTCAAAACATTTGAATATGTGCATTTAATTCTTTTTACTTCTAATGTGTGCTTGGACCCTATGCTTTTCCTCTTGACCATACCTGGGGGGAATGATAGGATGCCCTAGTAAGATGGTTCCCATAGGGTTTTAGTTTCCACTGGGGTGGTTCATGAAAGGTCATCATCCGTTCCCACCATACTTACCACTTTTCATCTTTTTCTTGCTCATTCATCCCATACATTGGTCTGGGCATAAGGTTTGTCAAGCTATCAAATGGTTGTACCTTACCTTGTGGGAAGAAGGGGATAAAGGCCCAGAGGGTAAAAGTAGCTGGAAAAAGATAAAATCCAAAAGAATGAAACCTTTGGATGCTTCTCCCAGGGATCCCCGAGAAAGAAATAAAAGGATTCTCGACAAGAAACAGAGGGACCCATAAAAATAATAAATCAAAACCTAGTTGGAGGATAGGGGGTCTCATCATGAGCCAATCTATAAGGTGCATGAGAATGTAGAGATATGACACTACCATTCAGCTGGTCACCATTCTAGGGTAGTGGCTCTTGGTGGCATAGTCAATATAAAGGGGGTCTCATCATGAGCCAACCTTCTCATTTTCATGAAATGATTGTGGGTAACATTGTCACCACTGGTCACCACACCAGGGCAATGTCTGCTAACTAGTCTATTGAAATAAAAAGAAATAATAATAAAATATAAAAGGCATGAATGGTATTGGAAACATTTACACCCATGACAAGGTGCATCTCACCCTCTTCAGAGGCACCCGCAGGTAATCCATACATTTCCCTATTATCACTGCACCCATTGCCCATACATCCCTTACCACCTCATCCACTTACATGGCCTAGATTTTCCTTCACCCAGAAACATCCCACATCCAATGAGCTCTATCCCAATAGGACGTCCTAGCGTCACCTTCAAACTTGGCTTGTAGAATAGTATAATGTCTTTGAGCACTTTTCTAGGTAAAGGGTGTTGATTAAGGTTGGTTGTCATTGATGTCAACCCTTAAAGAAAGCCCCGCAACACAAAGGTTTGGGTAATGGACCCAATATTGTTTGATGTAAAGATGACTCATTATTGTCTCATCATGGTTGATAAGAAGTAAATATGGATGAACTCCAAAGTGGTCTCCTTATGGTGAAATCCCTCACGGGAAGATGCTTTGCGGAGTAAGAGAACCCATGCTTAATTCTGGAATAATGAGTTGAAGGATAGTGAATTTGTCAGGGAAACTATCCTAGATAGATAGTGCTTGTCATGTTGTTTATGGGGTTATGTGGAACGTCACACAACTCCTCAAGGTTAGAGATTTATGACCATACGAAGTTGGAGAACCCCTCATAAGTCTTATAGAAGCTCCCAAGGGTCAAAGTGCTTTGCAAAATAAATTATTGTAAATAAAGAAGCCCTAAAATAAGGAAAGTGCAAGGCTACATGAAGATATAAATAAGAGGCAAAGCTCACTCATTAAACACACAATTGTATATTTTGTATATCTATTTTCTTGTGAATACTTGTGGATACATCTGAAGTAGCAAACATCTAAGGTAGCACGAAGGGTTGACGGAGAAATTCTCGGATTTACAGAAAACCCCATTTTCTGATTCATACGCGGGTTGTTTGTGTATAGGGTGCGTATACATTGAAGGTATACGCAGGATGGTTGTGTATAGGGTGAGTATGTATGCGGGCTGACTATGTATAGGGTGAGTATATGTTGATAAAGCCATGAAACTTGAGAAGATGAAGGTGCAGAGGTTCTAGATTTTGAGATCAATCTCCCAGGAAGGTCTAGAGTGCTCAGATACATCATATCCATCCATTGGTTCAAAATGTATGTCTTATTTCTATGAATAGTTGGATTTTGATGTATGCATGAGAAATGGAAATGGAGATTTGAGGATTCTCCCTAGAGAGACTGTGGCTACATGGGATCTTATGTATAAGTCATATCTACAGAAATATAGTGCTGGTATATTTATCATTTATACTTCTTGTTGAGGCACATCTTGTATTTCTTGGCATATGGCTAAGAGTTTTTATGGTACATGGTTGAGATCTTGTATTTATTGATGTATTGAGAAATTGAATATTAGAAAGGGGTTGATGACTAAGATATTGTGAGGGATATTATGCTTGTTCATGATTACACATACCTATATGGCACATGACTAGAGAGACATACTTTCCTTGAGTAGATGTTATGTATGAGGATGCATGGACAAGGTACAGTTACATTCTGGATACAGTGACAGGTTACAGATCTATGTGAAAGAAGTTATAGAGGGTCAAAAGTTTTCAAGTGAAAGGAAACCCTAGTTTCAGAAGGCATACGAGGGATGCATAACAGATAGGGCATGTACATACATGGGTTTCATCACTACAGGTCATGTATCTGCTATATTTTTTGTAGATACATGTTCAGTTCAGGTACAGTTTGATTGCAGGGCAATTGTATAGATTGGATACAGGGAAGTGGTACAGGTTGATACAATTGTATAGCATTATATCTCACAGTGATAGGTTAACAGTGGTTCCATCATTCTACTTCTACTTCAGGGTGGTTGGACGGGGCAAGGATAGGTGGTTGTCGCCAAAGAACATAGGGGGTTGTAGCCTCCTTCTGGTCGTAGCCATAGAATTGGGGAGTTGGAGATTCCCTCAGGTTGTAGCCTGAGAAACCAGGGGGTTGGAGATTCCTTCCAGTTGCAGCTGGAAAACACAAGAAGTTGGTGCTTCCAATGAATGTAATTCTTCAAGACATATAAGAAAAAGAATTCTGTGGTTTTCTCCCGATTTGGGTTTCCACATAAAAAACTGGTGTACTGTGTATGTGTGTGATTGTTTATTTCTTATTACTCATTATTGGATAATAATTCTACATTGATATAACATTTGAAGAAAAAGGATTATAATTATGCTATCACTGATTCACCCCCCCCTTAGTAATCCAACAATTGGAATCAGAGCAGGTTCCTTTAGAAATCAATTTAACCACTGAAAGGTAGATCATGGAGAGTACTAACTCGTATAAAAATGGAATACCGCAGTTTGATGGACAAAAGTATGCATTCTGGAGCATAAGGCTGAAGACATATATACAGACATAGGGATTTCAATTTTGGCAATCAATTGTAGATGGATACACAACACCAGCAGTTCCACGAACAAATGACAAAGCAGTGAAACTCGGTGAGAATAATTCCAAAACAAAAAATGCACTTTTGAATGGTCTCAGTGATACAGTATTCACCAAAGTTTCACATTGTAAATATGCTAAAGAGATTTGGGACAAGCTTCAAAATATTTATGAAGGAGATTCAAAAGTCAAAGAAGCAAATATTCAAACTTACAGAGGTCAGTTTGAACAACTGAAAATGAAGGAAGATGAAGATATCGCAACCTACTTCTTATGAGTCGATGAAACGGTGAATGCAATCATAGGATTGGGAGAAGAAATCGAAGAATCTATAATTGTTCAAAAGGTACTAAGATCTCTTCCTATGAGATTCAACCCTAAGATATCAACACTAGAAGAAATATTAGATCTAGACTCAATAAGCATGGACGAACTGCATGGAATATTCACAGCATATGAGATGAGAACTGAACAGGAAAATCCAGATGTAATAGAAGCATCCTTCAAAGCATCCAAAAGATCAAAGAAAAATAAAAAGGAACAAGAAGAATATAGCAGTAGCAACGACATCTTGGAAGATGATGAAGAAGTGGCCAATTTCATAAAAAGACTGAACAAGGGAACCAACGGTAGGTATAGAGGTAAGCTTCCTTTAATTTGTTTTAATTGTGATGGTATTGGTCATTTTGCTAACAAATGTCCTCATAAGAAAAAGAGAAATGATGAAGGTTACTCAAAAGGCAAATACACATATAAAGGAAAAAGAACTACAAAGAAATATTTCAAGAAAAGCTTATGCATCAAAGAAGACATCTCATCATCATATGAAGATGAAGTCAGTGACAGTGAGACAAAAAGAGTTCTATTCATGGAAATAAAAGACTCTAACAAACAAGACTTTGAAGAAGAATATGAAGAAGCCGAAGAAGAAGTCGAAGAAGAAATTGAAGAGGTAGAAGTTGACTTTTGAGAAGAATTAATGTGTGCCTTAGAAGTTATCAAAAGAGAAAAGAACAAGAATAAGAAACTACAAGCAGAACTAGACAAAAAGGAAGACACTCAAGAACTAGAAAAAATGATCACAAAATTGAAGGTTAAAATAGAAGAAGATAAAAGAATTGAAGAAGCACTCAAAGAACAGCTAGAAGAAGAGGATAGGATCATCGAAAACTTGGAAGCAAAGATTGTCACATTAAGAAAGGATATCCAAAAGAAAAATATGTAGAATAGCTCAAAAGTTTTGGATGATATTATCAGCAGTCAAAAATCTCATCTTGACAAGTCTGGACTTGGATACAATCAGACATAAGAGGGATCAAGCTCCAAAACAACAGAGAAAGAAACAAATCCAAAAAGCTATGCAGAAACAATAAAAGGGGATAATAAAATATACAAGGAATATTATAGGGACACTCCTCCACCGAGAAGATTCAGATTTCAGAATAAAAAATAGACAGATAGGCCTCAAGAAGAAGAAGGATTCATAAGAGCACTTCCTTTCAGAAGAGCTTCAACTCCCAGGTATCAAACTATATTTTTTGGTTTATGTTATGCATGTAATAATTTTGGACATAAAGCTGTAAATTGTAGAGCTAACAACAGGAAAAATAACAACTTTGAGAGTCATACACAAATGGGTTATTCAAGAAGACCTAGTGAAACACAAAGAAGAATTTACAACAGGTTTGAATCCTTGAGCACTGAAGTGGAATGTTACAAATGTAACAACTTTGGACACATGGTCAAAGATTGCAAAATGACAATCCCTACTAAAGTACCTCAACAGAATAACAACTGTCACAGACAAGAACCTCAGAAAATGACATGGATAAGAAAACAAGATCAATATAGCAATGAAGAATGCACAGTGGCTCTACAAGCTAAGAAGAAGAAACACGGTTGGTATGTTGACAGTGGGTGTTCAAAACACATGACAAGTGATAGAGATAAATTTATTACATTGTGAAAGGAAAGAAATTGATCAGTCTCCTTCAGAAATGATAATTAAGCCAAAATCATTGGAGAAGGCACAGTCGGAATTGGGAACAATAATGAAAAGGCACAAAATGTTCTACTAGTAGTATATATGAAACATAATCTTCTAAGTGTGATTCAAATGTGTGACCAAGGTCATAAATTTACTTTTGATTCACAAAACTGTAAGATAAGAAGAGAAGGTTCAGGGAAATTGGCCGGTACAACTGCAAGAACTTCAAACAACATATATGTGTTAAGTGAAATTGGAAATGAAAAGTGTTGTCTAGGAAAGGAAGATGAAATTTGGCTATGGCATAGAAGAATGGGTCACATGCACTTTGATAACCTTGTCAAAGTCAGCAAAAGAGAAGTAGTCAGAGAAATGCCCTAGATCACGAAACCAACCAACGCTTTATGAAAGCATTGTCAACAAGGAAAGCAAACAAAGACTAGGTTCAAATCAAAGGAATATTCAACAAAAAGACCACTGGAAATTGTGCATATTGATCTAGTTGGACCAACTACAACAAAGGGCTTAAAAGGTGAGATATACTTTATGTTATTAGTTGATGATTATAAAAGAATGACTGTAGTTTTCTTTCTCAAGAACAAGTCAGAAGCTTTTGAAAACTTCAATATCTACAAGGAAATGGTTGAAAATGAGATAGATTCAAGAATCAAATGCTTGAGATCTAATAATGGAGGACAATTCACTTCAAAGGAATTTATGTACTACTGCAACAATCATGGAATAAAAAGGAAATTCTCCATTGTTAGGACACCTCAACGGAATGGAGTTGTTGAAAGAAAGAGCATGACAGTACAGGAAATGGCTCAAACAATGATAATGGATTCCAAATTGATAGATATATTTTGGAAACAAGTAGTGCATACATCAATTCACATTCAAAACAGAGTAATGCTCAGAAACAACACTGATAAAACTCCCTACGAGCTATGGAAAGGAAGACCAGCAAATGTGAAACACTTCAGAGTTTTTGGAAGCAAATGCTACATCAGAAGAGAATATGGCAGAATGGGAAAGTTTGACTCTCGTGTCGACAAAGTAATACTTGTTGGTTACTCAAATACAAGGAAAGAATACAAGTATTACAATCTTAGATTAAACAAAGTTGTGGAAAGCATCAATGTAACAATTGATGAAAGAGGAAGACCAGAATCAAAGGAAGAAGAAAACAAGTCATTGGAACAACTTTTCGAAGAAGAAGATGAAAAAGAGGTAGAAGAGGAAGATGAAGAGAATCCAACAGAAGAAGAAGAGAAATTTTAGCAAGTGTCTCCGAAGACACCCAGTAAACGAGTACAGAAGAATCATCCTTCAGATCAAATTATCGGGAACAAATATGCAGTAGTTGAGACTAGAAGAAAAATATGTTCACCAGAACAAACACACCTAGCACTCTTATCTACAATTGAACCAAACTGTTTTGAAGAAGCCAACAAGAATGAATTTTGGAATAAGGCCATGGATGAAGAATTCGATCAAATAGATAAAAATGACACTTGGGAATTGGTTCCAAGACCAAAGAATAAGAATGTGATTAGAACAAAATGGGTTTTCAGGAATAAATTGAATGAAGATGGACAGGTGACAAGGAACAAAGCTAGATTGGTATGTAAAGGATATGCACAGATTGAAGGAATCAACTTTGAAGAGACATTTTCCCCAGTTTCCAGAATGGAGGCAATCCATTTTATTTTAGCTTATGCATGCTCCAAAAATATTAAAGTATATCATATGGACGTAAAATCGGATTTTCTGAATGGGGACCTTGAAGAAGAAGTCTACATTGAACAACCAGAAGGATTTCAGTTGTCAGAGAACAAAAAATATGTGTGTAAATTAAAGAAGGCCTTGTATGGTCTAAAATAGCCTCCTAGAGCATGGTACTCCTGACTGGATAAGTATCTGTAGTAGGAAGGGTTCATAAAAGGAAGTGCAGACAACAACCTCTACATCAAGGCAAGTCAAGGTAATATTTTATTAATTGAATTTTATGTTGATGATATTATTTTTGGTAGTGATGATGACAGGTTAAGCCATAAATTTGCAAAAGATATGCAAAATGAATTTGAAATGTCATTACTTGGAGAACTATACTTCTTTCTGGGACTTCAGATACGTCAAAGAAACCAAGGAATTTTTATTTCTCAAACCAAGTATATCAGAGAAATGCTAAAGAGGTTCGTAATGGAAGATTGGAAACCAGTTATCACTCCCATGAAAACCATTTGTAAGTTGAGAAAATATGATGATTCAAAGTCTATAGATCAGAGGAAATATAGGTCAATGATTGGAAGCCTACTATATTTGATAGCATCCAGACCAGATGTAATGCAGGCATTTGGACAGGTGGCACGATTTCAAGTAGCACCAAAGGAATCACATGTATTAGCAGTAAAGAGGATTTTCAGATATCTCAAAGGAACAAAAGAGTTTGGATTATGGTATCCAAAAGAAAAGGATCTATCACTTATTGCCTACACAGATGCATATTGGGTAGGTTGTATTAATGACCAATGAAACACCAGTGGAGCAACGTTCTACTTGGGTGAGTGTTTAGTATCATGGCTAAGCAAGAAACAATCATCAATATCTTTATCTACAGCCGAGGCAGAGTATATTGCAGCAACATCATGTTGTACACATGTTCTTTGGATGAAACCAACTCTGACAGATATACAGGTTGAGTATGATGAGCCCATTCCTAAATATTGTGATAATACAAGCACCATAAGTATCTCAAAAATCTCGGTGATGCACTCCAAGACGAAGCACATTCCAATCAAGTATCATTTTCTACGGGACCAGGTTGCAGAGAAGAATATCAAAGTTGAGTATGTGGGCACAAAGGTAGATTATCATATGCAGAGGATAGACACATGGTTCCAGGGGGAAAAGATTTATTAGATGCAGAGGACAGAGGCATTGTTCCAGGGGGAGCATGAGTGATATGATTTCAATATTGCATCAGAGTGTTTCCATCAATGCCAAAGGGGGAGATTGTTGATTAAGGTTGGTTGTCATTGATGTCAACCATTGAAAAAATCCCCATAGCACAAAGGTTTGGGTAATGGACCGAATATTGTTTTATGTAAAGATGACTCATTATTGTCTCATCATGGTTGATAAGAAGTAAATATGAATGAACTCCAAAGTGGTCCCCTTATGGTGAAAGCCCTCACGGGAAGACGCTTTGTGAAGTAAGAGAACCCATGCTTAATTCTGAAATAATGAGTTAAAGGACAATGAATTTGTCAAGGAAACTATCCTATATAGATAGTTCTTGTCATGTCATTTCCAGTGCTATGTGGAACATCACATAACTCCTCACGGTTAGACAGTTATGACCATACGAAGTTGGAGAGCCCCTCATAAGTCTTATAGAAGCCCCCAAGGGTCAAAGTGCTTTACAAAAGAAATTATTTTAAATAAATAAGCCCTAAAATAAGGAAAGTGTAAGGCTACATGAAGATATAAATAAGAGGCAAAGATCACTCATTAAACACACACTTGTAAATTTTGTATATCTATTTTCTTGTGTAAAGATTCTTTTAAATACTTGTGGATACATCTAAAGTAGCAAACGTCTGAGGTAGCACGAAGGGTTGACGATGAAATTATTGGATTTACAGAAAACCCCATTCTCTGATGCATACACGGGTTGTCTGTGTATAGGGTGCATATACATTGAAGGTATACATGGGTTGGTTGTGTATAGGGTGAGTATGTACGCGGGTTGACTGTGTATAGGGTGAGTATATGTTGATAAAGCCATGGAACTTGAGAAGATGAAAGTGCAGAGGTTCTATATTCTGAGATCAAGCTCCCAGGAAGGTCTAGAGTGCTCAGATACATCAAATCCATCCATTGGTTCAAAAGGCATGTCTTATTTCTATGAATAATTGGATTTTGATGTATGCATGAGGAATGGAAATGGAGATTTGAGGATTCCCCCTAGAGAGACTAGTGGCTACATGGGATCTTCTATATAAGTCAGATCTACATAAATACAATGCTGGTATATTTATCATTGATTCTTCTTGTTGAGGCACATCTTGTATTTCTTGGCATATGGCTAAGAGTTTTTATGGTACATGGTTGAGATCTTGTATTTATTGATGTATTGAGAAATTGAATATCAGAAAGGGGTTGATGACTAAGATC
>JASDQU010737775.1:197153-238083 GCA_032191745.1 Picea mariana | reverse complement strand
GTTGAGATCTTGTATTTATTGATGTATTGAGAAATTGAATATCAGAAAGGGGTTGATGACTAAGATCATGTGAGGGATATTATACTTGTTCATGATTACACATACCTATATGGAACATGACTAGAGAGAGACATACTTGCCTTGAGTAGAGGTTATGTATGAGGATGCATGCACATGGTACAGTTACAGTCTGGTTACAGTGACAGGTTACAGATCTATGTAAAAGAAGTTATAGAGGGTCAAAAGTTTTCAAGTGAAAGGAAACCCTAATTTCAGAAGGCATACGCGGGCTGCATAATAGATAGGGCGCGTACATATGCAGGCTGCATCACTACAGGTCGCGTATCTATTTTATTTTTGTAGATACATGTTCAGTTCAGGTACAGTTTGATTACAGGGCAGTTGTACAGATTGGATATAGGACAGTGGTACAGGTTGATACAATTGTACAGTAGTATATCTCATAGTGACAGTTTAACAGTGGTTCCATAATTGTACTTCTACTTCAAGGTAGTTGGATGGGGCAAGGATAGGTGGTTGTAGCCAGAGAACATAGGGGGTTGTATCCTCCTTCTGGTTGTATCTAGAGAATTGGGGAGTTGGAGCTTCCCTCAGGTTATATCCTGAGAAACCAGGGGGTTGGAGCCTCCTTCCAGTTGCAGCTGGAAAACAAAGGAAGTTGGTGCTTCCAATGGATGTAATTCTTCAATACATATAAGAAAAATCATTCCGTGGTTTTCTCCCGATTTGGGTTTCCACGTAAAACACTGGTGTATTGTGTATGTGTGTGACTGTTTATTTCTTATTTCTCATTATTGGATAATAATTCTACATTGATATAACATTTGAAGAAAAAAGATTATAATTACGCTATTACCGATTCACCTCCCCCTCTCAATAATCCAACAAAGGGGGTTTCATGCACATGTTTAAATAACTTGATGATTAGATGTGATTGACATTGCTATGATCCCTATGACTTATGAACCCATGGAGGGCGTATTTGTTAATGTTGTAGGATCACACCCGATGGACAGGTACATATGGGGAGATGATTAGTTTAGACCTCCATGGGGATAAAATCCCACTAGATGGATTTTGAGACCCTAGTGAGGGGCATCGACAAATCAGGGGTTTTCACCAGAGAGAGAGGAGGAGGTTCCGCTAGGGACAACCTAGCAAGCTTGGACATAGGGTGGTCTTTCCCTTTTTACCATGATGTAGTCCTTGTAAGGCCCATGCCATCACCCAACGTTTTGGATACTTTGGAGGCAGTTGTGTGCCAAGTGGCACGTGTGGTAGGATCCTGAGGCCCAAGGACACCTAACGTTTTTCTCTAGGAGGTCTGTGTTTCCCTAAGAATGCCTAATGCCACCCTAAATGGTCATGACATCATCTTTACAGCTTGATTTAGGGTTTTATTATGACATTTAATGTAAAAACTGGATATTATGTGTAACTGGCCATGTCATCTTTTTTGACCTAATTTGTCATATTATGTGTATCTGGTCTTAACCCTTGTATTATTCATTATCTTTCACTCACACTTGTGAGGACTGAAATTTTTATGCTATCTAGGGTTACTTGGCTGAAATTTTAGGTGTACTTGTTGAGGAACGCTAAATTTTGGATTATTTTGGCAAGTTTTGTTGGTGGAAGTGTTCAACTAGGGTTTTGCTTAATGATTCTTGATGTATGAAAGTTAAATTTCTGTAATTCTTCTTAATTTAATGGTTATAGTTATGCTATCTTTCATTTTACATTGAGATTATGAAATTTCTTGTTTAAAACCCTAGGAATTATAGCACATGTTATTGTCCTAGCTTCAAAAGCCTTCACCTACTAGATCTTGTCAAGAGGGAGATTTTCTTAAAGCATTTGTTAGGGCCTTGCCATTGCAACACCCTAGTTTTATTTTCTTCATCTTAGCCATTTTTTCTCCATCACTGAGTTAAAGAGGGAGGAAAATATACTAAGGCCTAGGGTTACCTACACCTTAGTAGATAGTTTCCCCTAGGGTTTGATAGTTGGAGCCTTGGGTCTCCAACACTCCATCTATTAATATCTCTTGTCTTTAAATATCCTATTATCATTTTCCTTCAACATTTTCTGCCACATCATTGACTCCATTTGCCCTAAAACACTAGTCTAAGTCTCCTTATTGAGTGATTGATCAAAACAACTAACTACTTCTAACACTAGAATAGCCTAACCTACTAACAACATTGTTGTGGTTACTAAATTAAGTTACAACCATACATTGCATCATTAAAAGCAATTGAAAGGGGTGATTAATGCATTGCCTTGTTTGCTTCTAATAAACACTAGTATTATGCTGTTAATGGTTGATTATTCTTAGTCATTTTGAAGTTGTTTCAAGGCAGTTATTGTGAAGTATTACCTCATAAATATTGTTGTTATAATTTTCTGTTTACTTCATCATTATCAACCAATTGCTTTATTTGAGAAAGTTTGTGGTTTTATGAAGTGTTAACCAGCAATTTGTACTTGCAATATACATAATTTCTTGTTGCTTTGTTTCGAGCAGGTACATCTTGATATATTATCACTTCATTGGTTATAAACCCAGGACTTTCTAATCAATGGTGACTTGTGAGAGGGGATATTTTAATATCCATTTAGACCTTGCCTTCTCAAACCCCTAGGTCACTAAGGACATATCCCCTAGGCATACAACCCTAAATAGAAAGAGGAATCCTATTGAGGTGACAATGATAGGATAACCTCAAGTTACACCAATTTTATTTCCTTTTACCTTTCCTTTTATCAAAGTACAAATTGTGCGATAACAAGACCAAGAAACACAACTTCTCCAGCAAGGAACACAACTCACCAAGATTCAGATTCAGAAAATGATTTCCCCTCTTCCCTAGGCACTCAACATAATGGAGACCATTTCTTCCTAAGGAGGGAGGATTGATCTAGGTGGATATTGGTGGCCACCCACCTGTTCCAAATTCCAACTGGCTCATCTTCACAGTTTTCAGTTCAACACATTTCTCTGTAATCGGGACACTTCTTTGTAATTATGGGTTCTCACTTATGAGGCTGTATTTAATCCCTACATAACATGTAGGTGGATATTGGTGGCTTCCCATCTAGTCCAGCTAGCCTATTTTGGTATTTTTCATCTCAGTACATCTTTATGTACTTCTGGGGTCGTTTTGAGACCCTAAACAACATTTTTTGGGCTTGTCATAGTCAAACTGTTGACAAAATCAAATTTTAATGGAATAATGTGTATCTCTCAAAAATACCTTTCCAATGGGATACCACACGCCTAAAATGAAGATCGAATGCAAAATTTACGAGAAAAGGTGTTGTACTAACTTACCCCAACGAGGCCCACATGACTTTTGGCACTTCATCTCCTAGGGTTAGGTTTTTGGATGTCTAGGGTTTTGGAATTCATTTTTATTGTAAAAAGGCCTTCTCATATTCTTGTGAATGGGCATAGCCATCAAATCTCTTCTTAGAGATAAAACTACCACCATTCTAGCAAGTCTTGCACTATGTATTTTTACAGTCTCTGTACATTTATTTCATTAACATAAATCATTTGTTGTATTTCTCTATTTCTGACAATATTTATGTGTATTTCATTATAATATCCCTGCTTTCGTTTCATTCCAAAAATAATCCGGATCAAGAGATAAAATGGATGAAGATGTTGATGCAGAAATGGTGGAACCTATAGAAACTATCATCCAAGAGGGAATGGCACAAGAATCATCCAACAATAAAAAGTGCAACAAAAAAGGTAAGCGTAAAATACCTCCATCATACAACTCTCAGTTGTTAAAAAATCCATCATATCTCAGATTGTTAAAAACAATTGATAATCCTCAATTAGAAAACTAAAAGTTGAAACATAAACTTGAACAATATGAGACAAAGGATATTAACTTTAAGACACCTTCAATATCAATTGAATTTAGTGACCATGTAGTTGTTGGGAAAGATAATCATAATCAGACAACAGATAGTGAGCATAATGTTTCAAAAGAACATAAAAATACATACAATTTTGAGGATTCCTAGGAGATACCAATAGAACACTATGAAGAAGATTCAATAGAAAAACATGAGAATGCCTTAGATGAGAAAGATCATTCAAAAGTCAAAATAGAGTATTTACTTTCCTAGACAGAAAATTTCATTAGTGTCATATTGGATGACATAATGGTGAAAACTTATGCCTTCTTACAACTTAATCCTAATATGGAAAACTAGAGAAATAAGGATGAATTGTTTGACATGAGTATCATTGATAAGGAAATCCATCAACATTGCATTGAGAAGTTAAAAGAAAAATAGTTCAATATGTACATTGATCAGGAAGATAAATCGAAGAGATATATTAGAGATTACAGGGAACAATTGGCCCATAGCCAAGGTCAAGTTCAACAGGTGTGTGAGCTATCTTTACAAGATTTATCTTGCAGATATCCATTCAAAGTATATGGTATATTCCTCCATTAGAGGTAGACAAGATTCCAAATTCGATATATAGAAACTCGACATCTGGCTATGATTCACACTTTAGAGCAATTTATTGATTCATTTTCCTCTACTTCTCCTCATGATCGGGATTTTTTTTTTGAATTGTACCAGTTTAACTTTCTTATGCAGGATAAATCTAGGTGGAATCCAAACCCCTATGTCGGGGATATACAACTCAAATATTTCTCTTCATTCATCTACAATCATTTGGAAAAAAGATTTAACATTTTATGGTAGAGAAGAGGCAATCTCTAGTATCCACATCGAAGAAGAAAATCCTTTTCTTATGATTATCCAAGAAGATTATTTTAGGTTCTTCGTTGACCCTAGGATTGCTACCAGAATAAGACAAAACCAACATCTAGCTATTGCATATTTTGAATATAATGTGTAGCATTATTCCTTAGAGGATTTGATGGATTCTCATGAGAGTTGGGTAAGTTTACCAGATACCCTTAGAGAAAAGGTTCCTATTGCATACCCTCTCTTCAATATTGCCATGGCCTAAGAAAAAATCTGTGTGGACTCAATGATGAGGCATGGTATTCGATGCATGGGGTTAATATTTCATTACCCCCTCATTTGGTGTCCTACTAGCGTTTACCAGATCACTTTTCACTGGGATGAGTTTAATGAACTCTCACAATGGAAATGGGTGGAAAGGCCTCTAGGATTCTACATTTCAGAAGAATTTGATCACCCATACTATAACTGGAGTGACATCCATGCAGTTATTCTAGATATAGACTAGTAGGTTGCATGAGGACATGCAACTATATCGGGAAGGGGGATATGTCAGGACCTTTATATGGTATATTTTATGCCTTCATTTACCTCTCTTTTACCCTATTTACACTTCACTTATACACACATTTTCCAGTCATTTAACAGTTTTAGGATGAATTGGATCTTAGGATTAGAAAACTATAATATGGTTGTTTTTCTATGAAATAGATTAGGATGTTTGATTAAAGTTACTTTCATTTTTAATATATGTGCCTAACATAAGGTATGACGTGCAATCTCTTTCCTCAAGCCAATAATAAAATATCCAAGCATTATAACATTGGTTTTGAAGGATTTTGAGTAGGAAATTCAAGCATGTGGAGAATCTCATGGTTCATGTGCACAATTACTTCGTTTTTCCATTTCAGGGAATTGTTGGAGGTGTTGCTTCCATGGGTAACCACTTCCATGGATTGTGTGTCTCATTTATAGAAAATTTGGATGGGAATATTGCTTCCCATTCGTTGCTTAGGAATCTTGAGCATAACATAAATTATTGTTGATGTTTTGATTGGGTTTCTCTTTACCCACACTCCTCACATGAGCATGGATTGAGCTCTTTCATTTCTTAGATGGATTTGGGAGCATATTTTCATTTCTTAGTATGTTTAGTTAGATATTTATTCTTTCTATCTAGTTGTTTTTCATGGGATTTGACCCACTATTGTATATATATCATATTTTTCCCAAGAGGGTAGAGAAGATGGACATTATGTTGATGGAATGAACCTCTGAAACTCTATTATTTTTTAACACGATTTGATATTGGAATAAATCCGGTTCATGTTTATTTTACTCTATGTGTTGTGAGTGTGTGTGATGATTTAATTTAAGGCATTTGGCATCCGAAGAATGGGACCACTCCCAAGGTACCAAACTACACATGTGTTTTTATGTTTCAGTCAATGTTTTCTTATGCAAGATCTTAGATTAGATGAATGGTTAATTGTTAAGTGATTTTTATATTTAATGTTCAGATGTAGAACATATTTCTAATTGTGGGTTGTTCGGATTTACATGGTTATCATCTTTCTATATGTTTCTAGTTTCAAAATCTCACGGGTAATTGCTAAATGTTATGATTCTTGTTTTCTAGAATTTTCAATTTTATGTTAATTAGTAGTTTGAATATTTGTAGGATTTTCTTTTGGTTTATTTGTATTTAGTTTAATATGTGGAATAGTATTGGGATTAATACATATTCCAAGAGTTGGGCCAAGTTTCTCAACCTTTACCCATATGGAAGCGAACCTGAGCTCAAAAGAAAACCCCAACTCTCAGTACAAAAGACTTAGCCATTACTTAGAAGTTTGTGCTCATACTGAGAGTCATTTTTGGTTTTCATGCTCAAGATCCCTTTGAAAGTTAATCCAAGCTACCATCCTACAAAAATAGTGCTTGTGCCTCACAACAATTAAGAGAATATTGGTTGATATATTAAATGTTTAGGTGTCTTTACCTGTAGAATCATCTCTATATGAAAACACTAACACCCTGCTATTCTAAAGATACAAAGAGTGTGGTTCCTATCTGAAGGCCCTTCTAATCAAGAGTCAACATCAGTTTCTTGGCAACCTATTCAACCATAATTTAATGCAGTGATTGAGTCAATGCAATGTTCGATCGGTCCCACTCTTATTTTGGAGGATGATGTATCGACTTCCCATGTTGTTGCACAACCTATACAACTAGTGGTTGATGAAGTGGTCACACCGATGCAACCTTCAAATGATCCCAATTTTGTCTTGAAAAGTGATGAGTCTACCAAAGTGGTCACATTGATGCAATATTTGGTTGATCCCACTTTTCTCTTGGAAAATGATGAATCTACCAAAGTGTTCAAACCGATGCAATCTTCAATTTATCCAACTTTTCTATTAGAACATGATGATTCTAACAAAGTGGTCATGCCAATGCAATATTTGGTCTATCCCACTCTTGTTTTGGGGAGTGATGTGTCTTTTGACAATGTATTTATCATTTTCAATTCAATACCTTTTGAACAGAGAGAATTTCCGCTCCTTTTGAGCATGCTCCACCCAAATTCAAGGATGCTTTCCTTTGATTGGAGTAATCTTGTTGAGTCTTTTCGTCCTTCTTCTACACCCTTCAAAATAAGGGTTGAAGTTAATTCCAAAAACATTTACTAATGTATTGTAGATGAAGGATCCTCCACAAGTATTTTATTCTCCTCGGCTTCGCAAGTTTTTGGTTCTCCCAAGCTTGTGTCAGCTACTAGTGAGTTTCTCACTTTCGATAGAAGACCTAGTGAATATTTGAGGATTCTTCCTTAGTTTCCTATCACTCTAGGTGAGAAGACCATCATGGTTGATATGTTAGTGGTGCAAGGCCCTTTATAATTCACTATGCTTATTGGGCATGATTATGTATTTTCTATGAACATTGTGGTATCTATGCTCTTTCAGGTGATGCACTTTCCTCACAACGGAAGCATTGTCATCATTGTAGGGGCTAGTCAACTTCGATGACTAGAATGGGGGTCTCTTAGGCCTCATAAATGTCATCATACCTATGAATGTAATATAACCTAAAGTGGATAAATATATGTGTATAATGGATAAATGGACCTAAATGGGTGATTAGTTGGAGCGGGTGCAACCACTCCAACCATCCATAACATTGTATAAATACCTATCAAAGCATGAATAAAGATGGTAGAAAGTTCTCCCTGATATATCTGCCTTGATGGTCTCTTTTGTGCATTTCATGATCTAGTCTCTTTACTGAATGATGGTTGGAAGTAGACTTCCAACACCTGGTGTCGTTGCCTTCTTCCAAGACTTCCAACATTTGTTCCCATCGGTTGGGTGACAGTAGCAGCCGATGGGGGGTGGTATGAACATGAAAATATGGAGAGATAAGAAGTGAAAAAAGATCTATAGAATTGCTCGTCGATTTCTACGCATGGACGTGATGATGAGTGAAAGAGTTTCTACTGGTTAACTTTTCATGGTGATACTATGTTAAAGATCAATATTTCAACTAGTTAACAGTTCCCAGTGATATTATGTAAAAGGATTAAGATTTTTTTATTTGTTCATGGGATGATGCTCTCACAAAGATCAAACCTGCACAAGAAAAATTCATGGAAACAATAAATATGCAAACAAATAAGGCAAGATTGCTTGCATATCGAAGAAAATAGTTGAGCACCCCATGGGGGAGGAGACTACAAGCACATAAAAGAAGAATTTAGGAAAAAGAATGAGTAAAGTATACAAAAATAAAATGAACAAGGGCAATTGCGAAGCAACAAGTCCCTGCCAAAAGAAGAAGTTAAGACAGATTATAAAATTGTAGTTCGATTATTGTTCATTGTTCTCGGGAATTAGAAAAGCCAGAGCTCACTCCGAGGAGAATCTGGAAGTCGCCTATGCATGCTATGATCAATGGAAGTCGTCTATGCATGCTATGATCAATGTCATATGTAGGATCTTGAACAAGTAAACTATGATGCACATATTTTTTGTATTATATATGAAATTCCTGATGAATATCTTTCTTCTTATAATTGTTTAGAAGACTGTTCTATTTCAACGCCCAACACAGAGGAAGAAGATTATCTAGAAAAATACTTCCTTCAAATAGGAATGTATCGTATTGACATCTTAGAACAAGGGATTTCTAATAGTATGGTATGGGAATATCGTTCTCTCCTCACTCTTGAATGATGCATCCTCCTTTCCTATGACCATATTTTCATATGCCATGAAATTTTGTTGGTTTCTAGATCTATTGCGCAAAAATATCCATTGTTGTCATCATCATATGTTGAAGTCCTCTCCCAGGAATGCATATGATACATGCCAACACCAAAGGGAAGCAGAGAACAATGAACCAGAGAGTGGAACCAGAGGGGATCGAGGACACCATAAATTTACAATGAAACCTCTGCCACCGAACCACAATCCATAGTATTAACAATGACAATAATTTCAATGTTTATCAAGGGGGAGGAAAATACAGTTAATAATGTAAAACTAGAACTCCATCTACAATTCCTTGTTCCATATTTTGCAAAGACAATAATCATCCTATGTTTGTATTGAGGAAACCATAAATTTATGAGGAAAATCCTCTCTGACAACCCCAATCGATACGTAACGACAATTGCATGCATGTTTCCCTGAGCTCTGCAAACTTGTCACAATTAACCTTCACATGTAATGATAATTGCATGCCTGCTTCCCTTTGGTGATGGCACGTATCATATGAATTCTCGAGAACAATAAAAAATATCTCAAAGCGAGATCTGGTTCTACGTATCAACATAAAACTGTTCGGGAGGAGTATGGAGCTTGTGGACAAATGCATGCAGGAGGATGAAGCCATGGTCTATGGCACAGTTGTGCAGGCTTCCATGACGAAGGCAATGAGAGGGTGCAAGACCTGTTGTTTCTAGACATCACACTGTTGAGTATTGGGCTCGAAACCCTCCAAGGCATAATGACAATACTAATTTTGTGGAATACCACCATTCCCACCAAGGAGTAGGTTTTATGGGGTATTAATTCAAGTATATGAAGGTGAAATGGCATGGATGAAGGACAATAACCTGCTGCGAAAATATACATGCATACCATAATTTTTTAACAATTCCAATTCGCAGATTACAACAATTTTGGATGTAGATATGAACACAGGGTTTTTGAGTAAGCCATCGGGGTTTTGTTTAATCCATCATCAGCCATACAGGAAACCTTCATGCCAATCATAATGGCATACCACTCATCTCCGTCCTTCTCAATATTTCATCATTATTCTGAACTATTTGTTGTTTTGTGTATATTCACCGTGGGAATTTCACTGAGATCTCTGTAGCTCGTCCTGGGCTTTCGTTTGATCCACGTTTTGTCGTACTCTGCACAATTATTGGCCCAGAATTAGGATTCTTTTTCTGACAAAAGAATTATAGTTTGCAGTCCCTGTTCTATTATTTTAACACCAAATTGAATTTGATCTTTTTAGGTTCTTCGATTCTCTGGAGGTTTTATGAAAAATGGTCACTTCTGCAAGCTTGGATTTTGTGGGTTATGTTATGTTGTGGCTGGAGGTAGCATAACATAAATAGATTAATGGCACCAATGAAATTCTCAACGTTTCTACAGAAGACAAAATGACGAGAGTGAAGAATAAGATTTTGGTCCTTGCAATACACTTTGGGGAGCTCCTTAAGCCCTCTAGGAATGCATACGCTCAGGTCGATTTGGAATTTTGATGTTGTCTTCCTGCAGGAAGAGAAAAAGTGAAAGTGAGGTAAGTAATGTGTAATTTTTTCATAATAAGGTGTAATTTTATTCTTCTGTACTAGATAGAGCAATTATCTTTTCACCAAGGTTTGGAGCAGCCTTAACCTCTTCCTATCAGTCGCCTCCCCACTCCTCTTCTTCATGGGGGCATAGATTTTCATTTCTTTGCTGCTAGGTTATGCTCTGTTATTATGGAAGTTTTGAAGTTTTGGCTCTTGCACGGAGATAACGAGAAGGAAAACAATGTTACAGGGATCATGAGCATTGTATGGATGAAGAAAAGTTGTGAGATAGTTGTGTAAAGATGAAGAGAAGCTTCCAGGGCATGTGGATTTTGGGCCAGCCACGTTCATGATGGTTGACATACTGACATGTAAGTATGTCAGTATTATTAATTATATCTCAGGTTCCACTCACATTCTTACTAATTACAAGAGTCTTTCCAAATCATAGCACAGTCCATGCACTGGAATGGCGCACATGCACAGATGAGGCGATGGACGAGGAGGTCCTATAGGTGATGGGTGGGCATGTGTGGTCATGGATGCTTCCGGTGAAAGAGGTTGTAGTGTTGATGGCAGTGGCTCTCCTCCTGCAGCAGATAAGCCAGAGGTCGGTGGATTGATGCCAACAGTGGGTGTGGTGGTGTTACCTACAGAGGCTCCCATTGAGTTGGCAGGGGCTGGCAATAAAAGGTGCATGACCAGAACATATCTAGCGACAGCGGGGATTCCAGGTTTTAGTGGGTGGTCTGGTGCTACTTGCAGCAATCACAAGACGAGTGGTATCATCTAAGACTATTGAAAGGGATTATGTTCTGGCTGGTGGCCTATGTTATTTATTGTAATTACTCCATCACTATTCTAGGTGGAAAACTCACATTTTAGAGTTGCGGCAAGTGTCTTTAGTCTTTGACAAGTGCAGGACATTTGGAAGCTCACCAAAGAGCCATGGCAATAGGTTATGTACTATGCATAATGCATTTTTGAAAGTTAAACATTTAATGTTTGGAATTAATGCTAACCTAAAAGGTTAGCATTAATTCACTTTGCTTCTTTCTTATCATGTTTACCAAATTTCAACCCTCTAGTTTCCTAAGTTTGAAGCAATTTTGAAGCGTTTTTCCTCGATATGAGGCCAAATAAGGCCTCAAAACTAAAAAACTTAGGAGAAAATATAAAATACAATTGGACAATGATATGGAAATCTTAAAAGTTTGGTTAAAATTATTGGTTTGTGTGCAATAATAATTGAAGGATGGAAAATTGATTACTATTAGTCCCTACCGCTCGAAGGGCAGGGACTAATAAAGTGTCCATGGAAGCACTGCCCTTTTTGTTTCTACCTCAAATCCATCAACCATGTGCATGGATTGTCTAATCTTATTTTTTGAACTTGGAGAATGCGATATAAACCATAGTTTCTTGTCATACAAGTGATGTAAACGTGCCCACCCCCTACCAGATACACAACCTATAATATATAAACAAAGACACATACAAAGTTCGATTCAAATAAGTGTAAGAGAAGTTGAGGTTGTATGTGAATTCCCTCGACTTCATAGCAAAATAATTCAAAGAATAATCTGGATTTGAGTACATAGAAGCTTACAAAACGTCAAGAATGGAATTTGTGGAAACTGGCGATTGAGCTATCAAACTCCCTCTTCATTGACATGCCATTTCCAGTGCACTCTTCTGAAACCATTCTCATATTCCTCATCGTAGTTCTCAAAGAATGTGAATATCCAAACTGAATAGGGAAGATGAGACTATGCAAATAGACAAAGCTACAAACTATCCACAAGACAAGCACTTCAAATTTCTAAAGAAGATTGAAATTGATTAGGTGGTTTGAATGGAGGTCATTCTCTACCACCAATACAGAGTATGAACTGACAAAAGGAGAGTCGAATACCATGAATATCAGAAATAAATGCGTCCATCGACTCAAAATGAGAGTTGGTGAGCCACAATCCGTCTAGGCATTGGCATCTGATTAATAGACAAGCCATTCGACAATGGCTATTCTTGAACCATTCTTCCAATGTTGGTATGAGAACACAAAAATTAGTTGAGAGTTTGAACGATGAAGGGAAGAATGAAATGGTATAGAGGATTGACAAAGAAGTCTTCAAAGCATGATTAGAATACTACAATGGCAAAGATAAATTTGTGAGTATTTATAGTCTCCATTTCCAAGAGATAAATATATATGAAGTTATGATCATGACGAAAAAAATATTCCATGGGTTTAAACAAATGTCTGTCTAAAGAAGAGAACATTCATACTACAAAGAAGTCTCAAAGGTATATGGAGTTTTGAATTAGATTTATATGAAGTATATAGTTGATTATATAGTCCACTTCATGTCGAGTTGAGTTAGAGTTAGTCAAGCTGACTTGACACAAAGTCACTCATAATCCATCTCAAGTGAGACTGCATTGTGCACTCTGTGCATAGTGTTTCCTTCTGGTTTACCAGAGGGGTTGATGGTTTCTAGAGTTTTGTTGGAGAACTAAGGTAGAACCCAGGTTAGCCCATACATCCAATAGGGGTCAAGTATGCAACTTTAGAGGGTAGTTCTATGAAATATTTATGAGTCAGTTGTACAACCAAATATGTTCCACAACGAGGCTAAATGTTATGCACCTGGTTATGTTATATTGAGAGGAAACATGAATATCACAGAAATTACAAACAGAACAAAAAAATATAGAGAATAACACACCAAAATGATACCTTTATTAAAATGGGAGCAATGTTCACTTGCCTTTTTAAGAGGGAACCCTCTAGTAGAGAAATTCTCTATTAAAATAATTCTCAAAACACAACTTCTCATTCCCTCGAATCCTATTTATACTAAATCTATCTACCAAAAGAACAATCTAGAGTAAGATCTTTCTAGAAGTGGAAGATTCCATTAGGTCTTCTTACATTTGACTTGTTCACCTTATTACCGGGCCTTATTTATTAATGTCAACCTTCATTACATGGAAAATATATTATTCTACCTATGTGAGGGTTTAGAGAGGTTAGGTACATAACATACCCTCCCCCTTAAAAATGACCTTTTCCTCAAGGCTTGAGATGAGAAAATTACTGCAGAATGGTGCAGAATGGTAGTCGAATCCCAAGTGGCATCTTCTGGTTGTGTGTCCTTCCAATGAACTAAAAATTCCTTGATAGTGTGCTAATAAACATGATTATCACACTGGTCCAAGACTGCTTGTGGCTACAAGAAAACAAAACCTTCTTCATGCAATTCAGGTAGACTAGTCTGAGTCTAACACCTAGTGTCGAGCACTTGTTACACATTATTTTCGTCATCCCTATGACCGTTAATTATGTAAACCTATATGTTGCCTTCAGAGGGGTTAGTGGCCTGAGTTCCTGAAGAGAGAAGGGAAAAGAACTTTTCCTGAGAAAAGAAGTTGTTTTTTCCTATGTAAAAACCTTATAAAAAGGGAAGTTCGCAGGTTTCTATATAGGCAAGGTGCGAGAATGACCCATTCTCGCAGGTTTCACTATAGCCAGGGTGCGAGGTGTTCACAGGTTTCTCTATAGCTAGGGTGCGAACATTCCAGCACATGGGAAAAATGAGCGTTTTCTCGAATCTTCTCGAAGGAGAAGCTTCTATGGTGAGGTGGCATCCGAATGGTTTGGATCTTACTCGCTTTCATGATTTAGTGGGATCATCCTAACCTCCTCACCTTATCCTCTTCAACTTATAAAAGGAGAGGAGTTCTCATGGAGAAAGTTAGCTTGAGATTTTGTTAGCTTGGGTTCTTGAGCTTGGAATTATTAGCTTTGTTGGAGTGGCTTTGAGATTTGCTTTGTCAAGATAGATTGTGAGTAGCTATCAGATCTATGGTTTCAGAATCCTTGGAGAAAGAAGTGTGTGGGGAACGAAGGACAGTTGGAAGGGACCTTACGACATCAAGGCCATGGTTGTAATATCTCTTTCACATTTAATATGATACAGTAATATGATTCTTTCCTATAAAGCTTGTTGTGTTTTATTGTATGATTCCTTGATCACATACATAGGTTTATATTGAGTTTATACTATTGCTACCACTTTTTGTTGGTTGCGTTCTTTTGCAGGATCATCATTGTATGAGTGTTGGAACAGAGTTAGGATGGCGATAGCGAGAGGAAGTGACATTTAAACGGTATGTCACTCATCCCTCTTTAGTTAGTAAATTCAATACTTAAACTTAAGGAAAGCGTCATGTTCTGGTGTGTTTTGTTCTAGATCCAGGTGGATCTAGGGAGATCGGTTAGTGTCCGCACTTACGAATTTATCCAATAACAACACTTTCTTTAAGAAAGAAAAATGAAAAATAGGATGGAGCTTAGAGTGACTGGGAAACTCTAAGTGGTAGGCCACTGGCCCCTCTCTTGAGAATACGATAAGGACCATAAATTTTGGGGGCAAGTTTATGATAGTCCTAGTATTTAAGTGAAGTTTTATTATAAGGTTGCAGAAAAAGAAACACATGTTCCCCTTCAACAAATTCATGTTTAGAATGACCCTAGTTGAGTTTTTGTTTCATGAAATTATGAGCCATGACCAAATTTTCTTTGAGAGTACGGAGAATAGCCATGAAAACTATAAGAGTTTGATCCACTTGTTGAGCCTTGGAGATACCAAGGATGTATGATATAACTGAGGGTAGATTTTTTCCATAGACTACTTCAAAAGGAGTCATGCGAGTGGTGGTATTGTAAGAGGTGTTGTACCACCATTCATCGTGGGCTAACCACTAAACCCACTGATTTTATCTGTCGAACGCAAAACACCTCAAATAGGTTTCCAAACACTTGTTGACCACTTTAGTTTTTCCATCAGTTTGAGGATGATATGTTGTGCTGAGATGCACTCGAATTCCCTGGAGTCGGAAAAATTCTTGCAAGAAAGTGTTGGTAAAAGTTGGATCACATTCAAAAATAATAGAATGAGGCATGCCATGGAGTTTTAAGATGTTATCCATAAAAAATTGATCCACGATGGATGTTGTGAATGGGTGTTGAACAACATAGTAATGAACATATTTAGAAAGGTGATCCACTACTACCATGATGACTAGCTTATTTCCTGATTTAGATAAGCCAACAATGAAGTCCATAGAAATATCTGTCCAAATAGTAGGTGGAATTGAAATAGGTTGGAGTGTGCATTGAGATTTTACTATCTCTCCCTTAGTGCATTGACATGTATCACATTTAGCCACAAAGGTGTGGATGTCCTATTTCATATCGTCCCAGAAAAAGAACGTTTGACCTATTCATAAGTTTTCAATAAACACAAAATGCCCATCTATAGGTGAATCATGAAACTTAGAGAGCATGATGGATTTAAGGTTCAACTATTTGCTTAAATATAGGTGACCTTTATAATGAAGATTGTGATGGTGCCACGACTACCCTAGAGAAGCTTGCGGATCCTGCTACAATGTTTGGATCAGTCTAGAAATTTGAGGTCTTTCAACCATTCCTGGTGAACCTCCTAAAGATAATATGTGACAATGAAAGAGAGGGAAAAAGGGACCTTCCTTCTTCATATTTCCTAGAAAGCACATCAACCGCCACATTTTATTTTCCTTTTCTTTAGATGATTTCATAATCATATCTAAACATCTTGGTTACCCATTTTTGTTGCTCTAGGGAAGACATACATTGTTCCGTAAAATACTTGAGACTTTGATGATCAATTTTAATTTGGAAGCATTTCCCTAAGAGATAAGGACACCCGAGATCCACAATATGAAAAATAGCCAAAATTTCCTTTTCATAGTTGGATTGGCCCAAATGGTGCTCAAAAAATTGTTTGCTGGTGAAACCCAAAGGTCAAGAATATTGCATGAGGATATCCCCAACGCCTTTCCCTGATGTGTCACATTCCAGTACAAAGGAAATGTTGAAGTCAGGGAGAGCCAGAACAAGAGTAGTGCACATAACCACTTTCAAATCTTGGAAGGAATGGTTGGTTGTTGGAGTCCAACTGAAAGCATTCTTTTTAAGGAGTGTTATGAGGGGAGCTGTGATTTTTCCATAATTTTGAGCAAACTTGTGGTAATATCTCGTCAAACCCAGGAATCCATGCATACTTTTAAGAGTTTTTGGGCACGACCAATCCTGCATAGCTTCAATTTTCTTTGGATCCACCCTGACATCATCCTTGTCAACAATATTTCCCAGGTACTCAACTTCAAAGGCTCTAAAATCACATTCATACTTCTTAAGAAAACATTTTTTCTGAGATAGTAGTTTTAGAACTTGATACACATGGGTAAGATGGGCTTTCCATGTTTTGTTGTAGATGAGAATATCATCAAAGAAAACCAAGAAAAAATTATGGAGGAAATGATGGAAGACATGATTCATGAGAATTTGAATAATGGAGGGAGAATTACAAAGGTCGAATGGCATAACCAAGAACTCATGGTGATCCTCATGAAATGTAGTCTTGGGAATGTATTCTTGTTTCATATGAATTTGGTGGTATCCACAGTGGAGATCAAGTTTGGTAAAATATTGAGCACTACTTAATTCATCCAAAAGGTCTTCAATGACAAGAATGGGAAATTTTTCTTTGATTGTGAGTTTGTTGATGGTGCAAAAATCAGGACACATGCACCACGTACCTTATTTATTGAGTACCATGACTACTAGAGAATAAAATGGGCTAGTACTGAGGCGGATGACACTGAATTCTAGCAATTCATGAATAATATTCTCAATTTCATTCTTTTGGGATGATTATAAGGGTGAACATTTGGAGGAATACTACGCGAAACTAGTGGAATGGAATGATCATGGACACCTCAAGAAGGGGGAAGTTTGTAGGGGGTTTGAACCATAGACTAGTGTTGGGAGATGATAGATTGGAGGTCAAGATGGATAGAGGGTGTCTCAACTTCCTCAATGGAATGAAGTTGGGAAATAATTCATGAATGACCTTTTATTAGTATCTTTTCCATTCGGTGGGAACTAAGGATCTATGGTGACCCTGCTATGATTCCTTGGAACTAGTGATGTTGGACCTCCTGCTGGAATTGCATGGTTAATTTATGGAAATCCATGGTGATAGGGTCGAGAGTGCATAACCATTCAATACTGAGTACAATGTCACAACCGCCCATTTCAATATAACATATGAGATTTCAGTGGTACTGACCAATTTGTAGGCACACATTTTCAAAAATCCCTCCAAATTTCATGAAACCCCCATTTGCAATCATGATCTGGAAATTATTAACTAGACGAATATAGCAATTGAATTCTTGGTAAATGCGACGATGAATAAAATTATGGGTGTTTCCATTGTCAACTAGAATGATGAATTTTCAATTCTTATTGTATCCAATTAACCTGAGGGTTTGGGGAGAAGAGAAACCAATGAGTGCATTCAAGAATATCAATGGTTCAACTTTCGGTGTATCAGAGAGCTGATTAAGATCAACTGGTGGGGGTAGCTCGGGTACATAGCAAACATATTCCTCTTATTTAAAAACATCCTCATACGTATCCATAAAAAGGTTTTGTTACTTGCAATTGTGCCCCGGAAAATACTTGTCATCAAAATTATAACAAATACCCTTAAGTTGGCATTCAACCATTATGACCCAAGTCAATTTCTGGATCTTGAGGGGAGTGGAAGGAAGGGTGGGAAGGGTGGTTTTAGGGTGAGGAATAAAGGTTTTTTTTTTGGTTTGGGATGAGACTGCTTGTGCTTCATTGGCCCTTTTAGTATCTTCCAACCAAGTTTAGGGATGATCCATGAGGAAATGGGCATGTATTTAATCCTTGAGGCCATTGATGAAGCATTCTTTGAAAAATGCATCTATCATGCCCTCCATTATGAAATTCAATTTCTCAAATGCATCTATAAACTCTTCCACTAGGACATTTTGTTTCAAATTGGTCAAATGACCTAAATGATGGGTGACAATGTCAAAGTGGTCATAAAGATCTAAAAAAATTGTGTCCAAGACACATACACTTGGTGTGCCTTTTTATGCCATTGCCACCATTTCCAGCATTCAAGATCCAAATGGAGAGCACCATAACATAATTTTTCCAACTCATCGGTAATGTCATCCAAATAGAAGTAGTGTTCCATTTGGGTGACCCAACCCTTTGGATATTATCCATCAAATTTATTCACATCCAGTCTAGGAAGGCATAGGTCATGCTGAAAGTGATTGGAATGAAAATTCTAGGAAGTGGAGGAAGTATCACCTTCAGGGTGAAAATTTTGGTCAGATGAGGGAAGGCCTCCAACAATATTCAGTTTGAAAAGAGATGGGTAGCAAAGGATTTCAACTAGCTTTCCATGTGGGAAAGGATATCCTTCATCATGTCCTATTTTAGGTCTTCCATTTTGGCATCTATGATGGAGGAATTCATGGTCGAAATATTTGCATTGATTTGTCGCAATTCCTTCTGGAATGTGAAGAGATCAGATGAGAAGGTATTGAAGCATGATTCAAGGTATTGGTTGCGGGTGTGGGACATGGTGAAAGGGGGTCATAGGAAGGGGGAATGTGGGTCCATACAAAAAATGGGTTACAGGTATCACAATGATCAATGTGAAAAGCGGAATCCAATGGGATAGGTCCTAAATAAGGAGACTGAGAGGGGTGTTGGGACCACAGGAAAAAAAAGAATGAAAAATGATAGGTATCATTGCAATCATGAAGAAAAGAGGAGTCTAATGGGATATGTCTCAAATAAGGGTGAGATTATGCCCCATACTTACTATAGTGGTGAAATGACTAAATTTTTAACATGAAGAAATGTGTAGTAATTTCACAACCAGAATGCATGAGGCAAGGTTGCGTCGCAATATATCTTGTCTGTTCCTTTTTTGTTTTGTTTCCATCCCAAGGGTTAGGGTGTTTAGGGTTACTACAAACAAGGGTTTTACATGTGCTATATCTCTTTGATATAAGTTCAAGGTAAAACAATAGTACTCATCCCAATATCTCAAGATACCAACTAAGGAGGATAGATCGTACCCTTAGTCGTACTACCTGACTACCTAGGTACTAGAGAGTATATTCCCAAGTGTTTTTCTTGGTGGAACTATAGTCGTCAGGAAACCAATAAGTTGATATATAGTGGGGTTCATGATACCTAGGATGGTCTGTATATAGGTGTTGTTTAATGCACTACCACTCGAAGGGGTACCAAAAAGGGTTACAAGTGTGTCCAACAATGTGAGATTAAAAACCTCTTGTATTTCTTGCATTTATGCTTCCCTAACCACATATTTATGCATTGAATGACATATCACTGTAGTTTAAAGATGTTGAAACACATCTCTACCCTGAAAAAAAAAAATAACCCACAATTCTTACCCAGGAAAGTGCTCTAATACCACTTGTTATGCACCTAGTTATGTTATATTGAGCAGAAACATGAATATCACAAAAATTACAAATGAAACAACAAAATATAGATAATATCACATCAAAATGATATCTTTATTGAAATGGGAGCAATGTTCAGTTGCCTCTTTGAGGGAGGAACCTCCAATAGAGAAACACTCTATTACAATAATTCTCAAGAAAAACCTTCTCATGCCCTTGACTCTTATTTATATCAAATCTATCTACCAAGAGAAAAATCTAGAGGAATATCTTTCTATAAGCGAAAGATTCTATTAAGTATTATTACATTTGACTTGTTCACCTTATTACTAAGACTTATTTATTAATATCGTCCTTTGTTACATGGAAAATATATTATTCTACCTACGTGAGGGGTGATCCAGGTGGATATCGGTGGCCACCCACCTTTTCCAAATGGCTCAAAACAGTTTTCTAGCCATTTTGGCAATTTACTATTTTTAGCAGGTTTTAACTTCCGGGGCCATTTTGAGGGTCCAAATGAAGGTTTTTTGAGATAGAGGTTATCAATGATAGTCAAAGGCATAATTGAGCCCCCAAAATGAATCTCTTTGACAATACCTTTCCAACGAGCTATCACATGCCTAAAACGAAGATCGTATGCAAAAGTTACGACCCCGGGAAGTTGATGTACTCACTTACCCAAACAGGGCCCACATGACTTTTGGCGCTTCATCTCCTAGGGTTAGGTTTTTGGATGTCTAGGACTTTTGGCATTCCCATTTATTGTAAAAGGGCCTTCAGAGCCTCATTGTAATCATCTTCTTGCGAATGCGACTAGCCGTCACATCTCTTCTCAGAGATAAGCTGCCACCATTCTAGCGAGTCTTTCACTCTGTATTTTTACAGTCTCTGTACATTTCTTTCATTAATAGAAATCATGTATTACTGTATCTCTGTGTTTATGGTTTCATATCTGATATATTTCTGTTATATTACTGGATATACGCAATATCTCTGTGCATTTCTTTATTATATCTCCGCTCTCATTTCGTGCCGAAAATAATCCGGATCAAGGGGTTAGGGAGGTTAGGTCTCTAACACGAAATTTGTTGAGTGAGCATCACAAATTAGAAGAAGGAAAGGGAATCTATAGCGAGACCATCTTCCAAAGAGATTCAAGTGTGGCTTTTTGTTTGGAACCTAATCTCCCTAACTGTTGGATATATGTTATATTCTTTGCATGTGTGTGTGTGGGCGCGTCAGATTTGACAACTGCGATTGATGATCCCTCTAGTAGTGATATGTGTGTCGTGTGCACCGAGAGTTTCCTAAGGGGGTCCCAGGGAGGCTAGGTATGCCCCCCCTGTTACATGCATCACCCCGAATTTATTTTTTTGGGCGATTTTTGTTATTTTTAGCGGATTTTGCTATTTTTAGCGGTTTTGTAAATTAATCCTGGATTAAGACATTAGGGTTTTGGTATCTACCAAAAACCTAAAAACATTGTATATACTGTATGGTGAATGGTGAAATTTGATATAGTGAATATAAGAGAGGTTTTCCCCAGTTGAGGGCTTCCGGTATAAATCTGTGTGTACTATGTGTATGAGCCATTGATTAAATTCTATTTTTCTTAAGAAACTATATGCATTTCTTTACTACACAGGTTTAAAAATTACATGTGGTATCAGAGCTCATTTCTGGATTCAGGGGGATGCCTTTGTTTCTGAGGGTTTGGGTCAGTCTTGATAGATCAAGTTTATCTTGGGTTTGTGATAAACCTGTTGGCATGTTTACAAGCTAAGTGTGCTTGTAATTGATGGCAAGATCATAGTGTGCAATGATGAAAAATAGGAAAGATGCAATGATAGTATCAGAAATTCAGGAATCGAGAGAATAGAGGTGATCCAATCTCCACAGTCATGAAATGCAAAATCATGATAAGATCTGAGTTATTATATCGTGGGGAGCACGAGCCATTAATTTGGCACCCGTGGATATTAGGAATTCAAGAATTGGGAGAATAGAGTTGAGCCAACCTCCAACTCCACAAAATGTGAAATGATGATGAGATCCAAGCCATTGAATCCAGAGGAAATGTGGCGGGAGATCAGCATTTCGCTGACTTGCAAGTCAGGAAATTCAAAGGTGATAGTTGTAGAAACACGCGATATGCGAAGTTGCGAAATGATCTGAGCCGTCGATCACCGAGATATCTTGACCATTGATCTGATATGAATCATTTCAGAGTTTCACGAGTTGGGAGTTTCTAGGAAACTCAAAGAAAAAAATCACGATTTGATCACAACCATCTATCAAAGGGAGAACGGAGACCATAGATTCGAGAACGAAATATGGCAGACCACATCAGTAGACTACATCAACAAGGACATGTGGCACAATCAGACAATGAAAAGTGTCAAGTTGATTCGGCATTTCAGGGACCTAGAAACCATAAATTCGAGTGACACATGGCAGTTGCTTGGCTCATGACACATCATCGACTGACACAAGAGTTATTTCACTCCGGGAGTTTTTCTTTGGGATTTTTACCACTAGTACTCGTCGAAAGACCTGAAGTCTCGAAGGTTGAAGTCCCGGAGCAGAGGATAGTCATTGGATTAAAGAGGACACGTGTCAGTGGATTGTCAACTCTGGGAAAAAGAAAATGAAGGATGAACGAGATTTTTATAATTGAAATATTTGAAGTACGGAGACATGAAGGAGATCTTGACTGTTGGTATGAGAGGGACACACATCGTTGGATCGTGGAATCCAGGTGAAATGCTCCAGGAGAAAACGTAAAATTGAGAATTGAAACTCCTGGAGCCCGGATCGCGAAATCGATCTCATCCATTGGTTTGGAGGAACACATGTCATTTGATGGATGAGACTAAGGATCGTGCATCGATAAAAGAAAGAAGGAAGAAATGTTGATTGAAGAGGAAAAATGTCAGTAGATCTTCCATTCCGGAAGATATCCATTCATCAGCAACAGGGCTTGAGAGTTGAAATTCCCAGAACCCGGATCATGAAGGAAACCTTAGTCATTGATGGAGGTAGGAGAGATCTGGTCCATGGACTTGAGAGGATAGATCTGAACCCTCCATTCAAGAGCACCGTCAATATCATGAGATCGATGGTCATGCTCCATTGCGGGGCCATAACATGCTCGGACCTTAATTTTTCATGGATGGGCCTGCAATCGTGTGGTCACATGAAGTTCATAGCCCAAGGTCATATCGAGAAAAGGAGCTAGTTCTCACTAGACCGAGATCGGGAAGCACCCTCTGAATAGGCATTTGATCACCGTCGGTGGTCACGTGAAGGAAGGGGCTTAGAAGCCAAAGAAACCACAGATAACTAACTGTAAATGATAGAGAATACAAAGAGTCTCAACTTCTAGAGAAGCTAAGGAATCTCAACATAACAACCACTGATGATGAACTCACAGGAAACATAACCGCCAAAGAAGATGGAGAGTTGCCATGATGATCAGGAGAAGACTTGACATGAGAAGGGCATGCAAAACAGAGTTGTGAAGCAATTCTGCAATAAATCCATGGAGGAGTAAGGAAGAGCGACAGTGAACAACCTGTGGGGTAGAACAATGACGCTATGAAGAGCATGTAGAGGTATTGTGCATGAAGGATGCAGAAGGTGCACAATGAGTATAAAAATGTAGAACAAAGAAGAGTTGGGTGTGTTTGTGGAGTATAATTCATGCGTGTAGAAGCACTATGTGTGCAGGAGCTGAAGTGAAGAAGAAGAAAGGAACAAAAATGCATATCTAAGAGATGAACAAAAAGAGAAGTAGACACAAGGAGAGAGACACTGATGCAGGAAGGGAAGAGTAGTGTAGCAGAACAATGATGAGACTGGTAAGCCATAGATAAATGTTGTATCACTGTGATAAAGTTGTGAAAAGCAAAGATTTATATTTCAGGGTGGTAGGGAGGTGCTAGGGAGGATTGTTGTCCTCAGAATTTTCAAGTGTGTGCTTGAACACATGGAATTGTAGCTTCCATCTAGTTGCAGCCAAGATAACCATGGTGGAAGGGTGGTGCAAGGGAGAATTATTGTTCTATGTTATATAGGTTGGTGCCTGTGTGACTGGAAGTTGGTGCTTCCATCTAGTTGGTGTTGGAACACTCAGGGAGTATGTGCTTCCTTTTAGTAGGTGCTAGAGAAACCAGAGAGTTGGTGCTCTCAACAAGTTGCAGCATGTAAATTAGAGGTGGTAGCCTCATAATGAGTTGGAGCTCATAAGAATGATAATGTACAGAATATAAAGATTACTTATCATATCAAGAAGAAGAAGTTTTTCTCTTTATGGGTTTCCTCAAGAAACATCCGTCTCTGTATATTTCACGTGTGTGATTGATGTTGAATATTCTATTGCTTACCTCCCTGCATTATTGTGATTTTGATGGAGCGCTCTGAAAAGAGTTTAAAATAAGAATAATTGTTTAAGAACGGTAACAAATGATTCACCCCCCCCTCTTAATTGTCCAACAATTGGTTTCAGATCATGTTTCTTTTATCTAAGGGTAGATCCTAGAGCTTAAACATGACTAGCCATGAAGGCACTTCAACCAATAAGGCCCCCCTATTCAATGGAACAAACTTTGCCTTCTGGAAATTTAGGATGAGAACCTACATAATGGCTTTAGGTGAAGATGTCAGGGATGTGGTAGAGACTGGTTATGTAAAGCCAGTTTTATTATCCTTGAAGGATGACAAGCTAGAATTCAGCTTCAATGCTAAGGCTATGAATGCTATTCTGAGTGGGGTTGTAGAAGAAAAATTTGTAAAAGTTATGATCTTAGAATATTCTAAGGAATTGTGGGACAAACTCATTAGAAGTTATGAAGGTAATGAGAAGGTAAAGGATGTCAAGCTTCAAACCTACATATTACAGTTTGAACAGCTAAAGATGAAAGAGGATGAAACTATTGGGAAGTAATTTCTAAGAGTTGAAGAACTAGTGAATGCCATGAAGACTCTTGGTGAGAAGTTTGAAGACATAGTTTTAGTCTAGAAGATTTTAAGATCTTTGCCAAATAGGTTCAACCCAAAGGTCTCTGCCATAGAAGAAATTAATGATATAAAAACTCTTCCTTTTGATCAACTTCTAGGAATGTTGACTGCATATGAAATGAGGATAGGTAAAGATAAATCCACATCTAGAGAAGCATCGTTTAAAGATGATAAGAATGAGGATTATGAGCCTAGTGAAATTGAAGAAAAAATTGTGAGAAGACTAACGAAAGGATCAAGCAAGTACCAAGGAAAATTTCCCTTCAAATGTTTCAACTATGGAAACATAGGTCACTTTGCATCTAAGTGTCCACACAAGAAGCGGGATCAGAATTCTGAAGGAGAAAAGAAGTTCAAACCAAGAGATTTGAAGGTCAATGACATAGATAGTGACTCCTCATGTGAATATAAGGTTAATGACTTTATTCTTATGGCCCAAGAGGATTATGATAATAAAATCACAGGAAGTAATGTTGATGATGAAGAAGCTGTGGTTGACTTGGAAGGATAACTGATCAATGCTCTATAATAAATTTCCAAACTCAGATCTAAGAAGAAAAACAAAAAACAATTGTTGATACAGTTTGAGAAAGACAATAAAGAACCTAATGAAGAAATTTCCCTGATAAAAGTGGAATTAGAAGAGGCAAAGAAAATAGAGGACATTCTGAAACAACAGTTATCAGAAAAGAAGGCAAGATGTGAAGCCTTGGAAGAAGAGGTAGTAAAAACCAGAAAAGAAATGGAAAGGTTTAAAACATTTTATATTCAAAACCTTCCAAGCATTAAAGCCACAACATAACTAAACGACATTTTGAGAAAAAAGATATCTTCGTTGTTGAAGTCTGGTTTAGGTTATGTAAATGGTTGAAGAAACAAACAACCAAAAAGAAAAGAGCCAGTAAATATGATCAAGTTCCAAGCCAACACACAATCAAACCATGAGATTACTTTGTCATTTAAAGATAATAAAGTCAAGATAATCCATGATAAAAAACAAAGAGATTAGAAGATGGAGCGACAAATGCCAATAAGAAGGCCATCCTACAGGTACCAAAATTTCTTTATTTTTACTGTTCTAATTTTGTTCATAAGATTGTAAACTTTCAAATTAAGTTTAGAGACATGCAACTGAGGAAGTCAAGAAATAGATAATCTTTACAACATAGAACTAAGAAAACAATGAATAGACAACATAGCACCAATCACTTTGACCTACTGAACAATGAGCTTGAATGTTATAACTGTCATAACTTCGGCCACAAAGCTGCAAACTGCCATTTGAAGAAGTACAAGGCAGATCCAAGGATAAATCCTTTAGCTAGAAATACCATCACATTGAAAAACAAAGACAGAGAAAAATGCGGTCTAGTAATTTCATCTCAAAAACAAAAAGACCCCTAGTATATAGACAATGGATGTTCCAAGCACATGACTAGAGACAAGGATAAGTTTTTGTCTATAAGTAAAAGCAAAATAGGAAATGTA
Source organism: Picea mariana (assembly GCA_032191745.1). NCBI lineage: Eukaryota > Viridiplantae > Streptophyta > Pinopsida > Pinales > Pinaceae > Picea > Picea mariana. The sequence goes on along the minus strand of JASDQU010737775.1, from coordinate 211,613 downwards.
ACCTTTGGAAATGATGAACCAGGTAAAATCCAGGGTAAAGGGATGGTGAGTTTGAGTAATGGTAAAGGAAAATCCCAAGATGTTCTTCTTGTAGATGGGCTGAAACATAATCTTCTCAGTGTAAGTCAAATGTGTAACAGAGGATGTGAAGTGGTGTTCACTTCCAAGGATTGTAAGATAAAGTCTGTAAACTCAGGACAAGTGGTGGCTAAAGGCATAAGGACATAAAATAATGTATATGTGCTGAAAGAAGATAAAGAAGAGTGTCATCTAAGAAAACATGATGAAAGCTGGTTATGGAATAGGAGACTTGGACATATAAACTTTGACCACTTAATCAAGATCAAAAATCATGAGCAGTAAAAGATCTTCCAAGAATATTAAATCCATAAGACTCTGTGTGTAAACCTTGCCAAGTAGGAAAGTTAACTAGGACATAGTTTAAATCCAAGAGCTCTAATTCAACAGAGAAACCACTCCAATTAGTTCATATGGATTTATGTGGACCATCAAGATAGGAAGGCACTGGAAAGGAACACTACTTTATGTTGATCATTGATGATTACTCTAGACTTACTTGGATCACTTTTCTCAAACAAAAAACTGAAGCATTTGAGAAATCTAAAATATTTAAGGCTTTAACTGAGAATCAAACAAGCAATAGGTTAAAGGAAGTAAGATCAGATAGAGGAGGGGAATTTAGGTCAAGTGAGTTCAAGGAATTTCATGATGAACATGGGATCAAAAGAAAATACATAATCCTAGGAACTCCACAACAAAATGGAGTAGTTGAGAGGCAAAATAGAATAGTTCAACAAATGGCCAGGTCAATGATGAATGAGAATAACATTGATCAAACCTACTGGGTAGAAGAAATACACACAACAATCCATATTCTTAACAAAACTTATATCGGACCACACAGTGACAAGATACCTTATGAACTGTGGCATGGAATACCTGCTACAATCAAACACTTCAAAGTCTTTGGGAGTAAATGATACATAAAGAATAATAATGAAAACCTTGGCAAGTATGATGATAGGGATAATGAAGGCATCTTCTTAGGGTATGCTACAAATAATAAAGGATACAGATGCTATAATAAGAGGCTGCATAAATTGGTTGATTGTATTGACATAAAAGTTGATGAAGGAGTCCTACTAAGAGAGGTGAGAAATACTTAATCAACAATAGAGGATATAGTTGAAGATGAAGTTGAACAGGTCCAAGAATTAGAACAAGAAGACTCTGAGTTAGATGAAGATTAAAATACTCATGCATACTCAAATCAGCAGACAACATCTAATCCTTCCTCCATAATTACTCAAAAGAATCATCCTCTAAGTCAGATAATTGGTGAGAAAGACAAAGGTGTACAAACCAAGAGAAGGATAATCAAAAAAACTGAGAAATCACATATGGCCTTCATATCCATGGTGGAACCCAAGAACTTCAATGAAGCCAGTGAAGATGTAAATTGGTTAAAATCAATGAATGAGGAACTGGACTAGATTGAAAAGAATGACACTTGGGAACTCATTCCTAGGACAACAAATAAAAATGTAATAGGATCCAAATGGGTCTACAAAAATAAGATGAATGAGCAGGGAAATATTGTAATAAATAAGGCTATATTGATCTGCAAAGGATATGCTCAAATTGAAGGACTTGACTTTGATGAAACATTTGCGCTTGTAGAAAGATTAGAAGCTATTAGAATGTTTCTTCCCTATGCTTGTCATAAATAGTTTAAAGTATTTCAAATGGATGTCGAGTCAACTTTTCTAAATGGAGATCTAAAAGAAGAAGTCTATATGGAACAACCAGAGGGTTTCCAGCTGTCAGATAACCCTGACTTTGTCTGCAAGTTGAAGAAAGACTTATATGGGTTGAAACAAGCTCCTTGTGCTTGGTATCATAGACTAGATACGTATCTACAAGACAAAGGGTTCAAGAGAGGAACAATTGACAACAATCTATATATCAAAACAGACAGTAATGATCTTCTCATTATGTTGGTCTATGCAGATGACATCATATTCTGTAGTAATAATGCGTCATTGTTAAAATGGTTTTCTTCTGCCATGCAGTCTAAATTTGAAATGTCTATGATAGGGGAACTGTCATTTTTTCTTAGCCTACAATACTCAAAGGTATGAAGGAATAATTATTTCTTAAGAAAAATATCTAAGAGAAATGTTGAAAAGGTTTCAAATGGAATATTCTAAACCTATGAGCACACCCATGGTCACTGGATGTAAGTTAAGAAAGGATGATGATTCACCTGATGTTGATCAAAGTTCATATAGGTCTGTGATAGGAAACCTATTGTACATCAAAGCATCCCAGCATCCTGTCCAGATATAATGCATGTTGTTGGAATGGTAGGAAGGTATCAGGATGCACCTAAACAGAGTCATTTTTTAGTTGTCAAAAGAATATTCAGATACTTGAAAGGAACAATGGACTATGGCCTATGGTATCCTAGGAATCAGAATTTTCAACTATCAGTCTATTCAGATGTTGATTGGGCTAATTGTGTGGATGACAGGAAAAGCATGAGTGGAGGTGCATTATTCTTAAGAGATTCCCTTGTATCATGGTTGAGAAAGAAGAAAGGTTCCATTTCTTTATCAATTACAAAAGTTGAATACATTGCAGCTGCCACATGTTGTACCCAAGTATTGTGGATGATTCAGACACTTGCAGACTTGGAGGTAAAATGTATTGCACCGATCCCAATTCATTGTGATAATACTAGTGCAATCAGTCTGTCAAAGAATGTTGTGTTCCACTCCAAGACCAAGCATATACCCATCAAGTATCACTTCTTTAGGGAACAGGTGACCAACACTATTTTTTCTTTGCATTATATTCCTTCCAAAGAACAGATTGCTGATATCTTCACTAAACCGCTTGCAAAAGATCAGTTTGAGTATCTACGTGAGAAGTTGGGCGTGAACCCATTATCAACCTAAGAGGGTCCATCCTGTCAGGGGGAGTATATATTAGTTGACTATTTGATACCTCTGACAAGTAATGCAACAGCTCAGGGGGAGCCTATTTTCTTTGACATTGATGTCAAAGGGGGAGAAAAGGAGTGGTCTAGATGCTATAGGTGGAGGTCCAAACAGATTAGTGCAACTGTTTAGGGTTTCCATCAATGCCAAAGGGGGATATTGTTGGCATTTTAACAAGCTAAGTGTGCTTGTCATTGATGGAAAGATCAGAGTGTGCAGTGATGACAAATAGGAAAACTGCAATGATAGTATCAAGAATTCGGGAATCAGGAGAATAGAGGTGAGCCAACCTCCACAGTTGCAAAATGTGAAATCGTGATAATATCTAAGTTGTTACATCATGGAGAGCGTGAACTGTTGATTTGGCACCCATGGATATCGGGAATTTTGGAATCGAGATAATAGCGGTGAGCCAACCTCCAACTCCACGAAATGCGAAATCACAATGAGATATGAGTCGTTGAATACAGAGGACATGTGGCGGGAGATCAACATTTCGCTAACTCGCAAATCAGGAAAGTCAAAGGTGATAGTTGTAGAAACTCGTGATATGCGAAGTCACGAAATGATCTGGGTCGTTGGATCACCAAGAGATCTAAACCGTTGATCTGATATGAATCATTTTGGAGTTTCGGGAGATGGGAGTTTCGAGGCAACTCACAGCAACAGATCATGATTTGAACACAGCCATCGATCAAAGGGAGAACGAGGATTGTTGATTCTATAAGGACATATGGAAGACCACGTTAGTAGACTACGTCAGCAAGGACACATGGCGCAATAAAAAAATGACAAGTGTCAAGTTGATTTGACATTTCAAGGATGTGGAAACCATTAATCTGAGTGACACGTGGTAGTTTCTCGGCTCATGAAATGCCATCAACTGACGCAAGAGTTATGTCACTTTGGGAGTTTTACTTCGAGATTTTTACCACCAGTACTCGCCCAAAGACCCAAAGGAAAAAGTCCCAGAGTGGAGGATAGTCATTGGATTAAAGAGGACACACATCAGTGGATTGTCAACTCCAGGAAAAGAAAAGGAAGGATGAATGAGATTTTTAGAATTGAAATATCCGAAGTCTAGACATGAAGGATATCTTGACCGTTGATTCGAGAGGGAAACACATCGTTGGATCGTGGAATCCGAGTGAAATTCTCTAGGAGAAAATGAGAACTTGAGAATTGAAACTCCCAGAGTCCGGATCGTGAAATCGATCTCATCCATTGGTTTGGAGGGACATGTGTCATCTGATCGTTGAGACTAAGGATCGCACGTGGATAAAGAAAAGAAGGCAGAACCATCGATTGAAGAGGACAGATGTTAGAAAATATTCCATTCCGAAAGATATCTAGTCAGCAGTAACAAGGCTTGAGAGTTGAAACTCCCAGAGCCTATATCATGAAGGAAACCTCAATCATTGATGGATGTAGGAGAGATCTGGTCCATGGACTCGAGAGGAAAGATCTGACCCTTCCATTCAAGAGCACCGTCAAGATCATGAGATCGACTTTTGTGCTCCATTGCAAGGCCATAACATGCTTGGGCCTTAATTTTTCATGGATGGGCCTGCAATCGTGTGGTCACATGAATTTCATAGCCCAAGGTCATATCAAGAAAAGAATCTAATGCTCACTAGACCAAGATTCGAAAGCACCTTCTGAATAGGTGTTTGGTCATCACTGGTGGTCACATCAAGGAAGGGGCTTAGAAGCCAAAGATGCCACAGATGACTTACTGTAACTGAAATAGAAGACGAAGAGTCTCGACTGTCAGAGAAGCTAAGGGATCTCAGCATAACGACCACTGATGATGAACTCACAGGCAACAAAACCGCCAGAGAAGATGGAGAGTTGCCATGATGATCAGGAGAAGACTCGATGTGAGAAGGGCATGCAGAACAGAGTTTTGAATTATTTCTGTTGTAAAGCCATGGAGAAGTAAGGAAGAGAGGCAGTGAACAACCTGTGGGGTAGAACAGTGATGATGTGAAGAGCATGCATAGGTATTACACATGAAGGATGAAGAAGGTGCACAAAGAGTATTAAAATGCATAACATAGAAGAGTTGGGTGTGTCTGTGGAGTATAATTCATGCGTGTATAAGCATGCTGTGTGAAGGATATGAAGCACAGAAGAAGCAAGGAACATAAACACATATCTAAGAGAAGAATAGAAAGCTCAGCAACCGCGAGGAGAGAGACACTGATGCAAGAAGGGAAAAGTAGTGTAGCAGAATAGTGATGAGACTGGTAAGCCATAGATTAATGTTGTATCACTGTGATAAATTTGTGAAAAGAAAATATTTATATTTCAGGGTGGTAGGGAGGTGCTAGGGAGGATTGTTGTCCTAAAAATTTTCAAGTGGGTGCTTGAACATAGAGAGTTGTATATTCCATCTGGTTGCATCCAGGAAAACTAGGGCGGCAGGGTGGTGCAAGGGAGAACTACTGTTCTCTGTTATACAGGTTGGTGCCTGTGTGACTGGAAGTTGGTGCTTCCATCCAGTTGGTGATGGAACACTCAGGGAGTAGGTGCTTCCTTTTAGTAGGTGCTAGAGAAACTAGATATTTGGTGCTCTCAGCAAGTTGTAGCTTGTAAATCAGAGGTGGTAGCCTCACAATGAGTTGGAGCTCATAAGAATGATAATGTACAGAAAATAAAGATTATGTATCATATCAAGAAGAAGAGGTTTTTCCCTTTATGGGTTTCCTGAGAAAATATTTGTCTCTATATATTTCATGTGTGTGAGTGATGTTGAATATTCTATTGCTTACCTCCCTGCATTATTGTGATTTTCATTGAGCGCTTTGTAAAGAGTTTAAAATAAGCATAATTGTTTAAGCACGGTAACAAATGATTCACCCCCCTCTCAGTTGTCCAAAAAAGCCTGGGTTTAGTGGGATCTGTTGCAGTGGTTATTTGAGTGTATAAAGAGGAATGGCGAGCTCTTCTAGAATCAAGATAGAGAAGTTCAACGATAAAAAATTTGAGCTATGGAAGCTAAATATGGAGGACCTTCTTGTCGAAAAAGAACAATGGATCGTTGTGGATCCTGGTACACAAAATACTGGTACATAGCCTACTGGCACATAGATGACTGGTACACAACCTACTAGTACACAAACTACTAGTACACCACCTACTGGTATGTCGAAGGAAGATTGGGAGAAGTTGGAAAGAAGAGCAAGGATTACTATTCAACTCTATCTGGCAGATTCAGTGTTGTTGAATGTCTCGGGGGAATCTACAACCAAGGAACTATGGGATGAGTTAGGGAATTTGTATCAATCAAAGTCCCTGGTAAACAAGTTGTTTCTTCAAAAGAAGCTATATCATCTTAGGATGGAAGATGGAGATCCTATGATAGAACATATAAATGCCTTTAATACTCTAGTAAGTCTACTCATATCTATTAATATTACAATTGCAGAAGAAGATAAGTGTATTATTTTGTGATTTTCTTTGCCGGACTCTTGGGATAATCTAGTTGTAGCAATTGGTAGTACCACTCAATCTACATTGAAGTATGAGGATGTACTTCTATCCTTGTTATCTGAAGAGATGAGGCAGAAAAGCATGGATGGTCATAGCACAAATGCTTTATTTGTAAGAGGTCATACCCAAGAAAGGAATCCTAAGAAGTATTCAGGGGGGATATCTAAATCTATAGGTAGATCTAAGTCTCCAGAAAAATATTTGAGGAAATGTTGGAAGTGTGGTAAAACAGGGCATTATAAGAAAGATTGCAAGTCTAAGAAGGTTGATAAACCAAAGGGATCTGATAGTACCTCTTCCATAGAAGAAAAAAACTTCACTAAAGAAGGAGGTGATGTTTACATGGAATCTACAAGTACACATGAAGACCGTGATGTATGGTTGATTGACTCAGGTGTGTCATACCATATGACTCCTCACAGGGCGTGGTTCTCTGAATATGAAAAATATGATGGTGGTGATGTATTCCTAGGAGATGACTCGACATCCAGAATCATTGGACATGGAAGGGTTAAGTTGCTACTAAAATATGGAAGGACTAGAACTCTCCCTGGGGTTATGCACATTCCAAAACTAGCCAGAAGGCTAATATCTATAAGCAAGTTGGATGATGTAGGAGTGGATACTGTATTGGGAAAGGGCACTTGCAAGATGGTACAAGGGGCAATGGTGTTGATGAGGGGATTTCGGTGTGGAAATCTGCACAAGTTTTTGGGAAGCACTTATACTAATGGGTGTAATAGTTTTGTTTTCCTTGAGAAAAGAGATGAAGGATAAAAGACCAATATTGTCCCTAAAAAGAAGACCATGTTGTGGCATCAAAGACTGGGGCATATTGGAGAAAAGGGCCTTCGAACACTACACGGTAAAGGTATGGTTGAAGATATGTATAATTTCACTCTGGATTTTGATTTCTATGAACATTGCATATATGGTAAACAAAAACAAGTAAGATTCCCATCTGGTGCCATAAGAGCAAAGGGGATCTTAGAGTTGATACACAGTGATGTGTTTGGACCTGTTCCTGTTCCATCCCTAGGTAAATCTGTGTATTTTGTTTCATTCATAGATGATTTTTCAAGGAACACATGGATTTATTTTATTAGAAATAAATCTGAGGTATTTGATCAATTTAAAGAGTTCAAGTCTCTGGTAGAAAATTAGACAGAGAAGAAAATAAAGGTATTGAGAACAGATAATGGTGGATAATTCTGCGGAAATGAATTCGAAGAATTCTATAAGAAGTGTGGTATAGCAAGTCAGAAGACTACTCCATACACTCCTCAACAGACTGGAGTTGCAAAAAGGATGAACATGACACCGATGGAAAAATCAAGGAGCATGCTCAGCGGTGCCAAGTTAGGACAAGAATTTTGGGTAGATGCAGTGGGTACATCATGTTTCCTGGTCAATCAATCACATTCATTAGTGTTGGATGATAAAACTCCACACGAGGTATGGTCTGGAAAGAAACCCTCTCTTCAACATCTTAGAGTGTTTGGTTTTGATGCTTATGTACATGTCCCAAAGGAAAATAGGAGTAAGATGGATAAAAAGGCTGAAAAGTGTATCTTTATTGGTTATAAAGATGGTTTGAAAGGTTATAAGCTTTGGAACGCAAAAACCAAGAAGATTGTTTACAGTTGACATATTGTTTTCAGAGAGGTAAAAGATGTGTCCAAACAGGAATTCCTAACAACGCAAGATGAACCTGAGAAAATAGAGCTTGAGTTGGATGATGCAAAATCAGAATCATATGAAGAAGAGGAAGAAGAAGAAGAAGAAGAAACTCATACCCCAGTATTGAGGAGATCGGTGAGAGATAAAAGGAAACCATAAAGGTATAGTCCACTTGATTTTCGTTCCAATTTTTCTTTATCTATTACTGATGATGATCCCAGAACTGTCAGGGAAGCAGTGAATTCAGAGGATAGTAAGCCCTGGAAGAAGGCCATGGTTGAAGAAATGGATGCCTTGGATAAGAATAGCAAGAAATTTTGTTTAGTTTCCAGCAGGAAGAAATTTTGTTGGTAGCAAATGGTTGTTTAAGAAATAGTTTAATGCACAAGGTAAAGTGGAGAAATACAAAGCTTGGTTAGTAGCAAAAGGTTATTCCCAGGTAGAGGGAATTGACTTTAGTGACATTTTTTCTTTTGTTGCTAAGTTAACTTCTATTAGATTTCTTTTATCTAGTGTTGTTGCTTTTGATCTTGAAGTGGAAAAAATGGATGTGAAGACAACATTCCTACATGGGGATCTGGAAGAATAAATATACATGAAGCAGCCATAAGGATTTGTAGTGAAGGGAAAGAAAGAGTCGGTCTGCAAGCTAAAGAAGTCACTATATGGTCTGAAGCAATCACCTAGGATGTGGTACCAAAAGTTTGACACATACATCCTTGGATTGAGATTTGTGAGAAGCAAGGATGATCACTGTGTATATTCCAAGAAGATTGGTAATCACTTCATTTATGTAGTGTTGTATGTTGATGACATGTTGTTGGTAGGAAATAACATGGATGTTATAAAGGAGGTGAAATCACAACTATCCTCCAAATTTGACATGAAGGATCTTCATGCTGTTAACTTCATTCTAGGAATGGAGATTAAAAGAGATCATGCAAATAGGAAACTCTGGTTGAATCAGAGAAAATATGTTGAGACGATATTGCAGAGGTTTAATATGCATGGAAGTAAATAGATCAAGGTTCCTATTCCTATAGGTGTAAATTTATCTGCAGATCAGTGTCCCAAGACACAGGAAGAAGAAGAGGACATGTCCCACATTCTGTATGCCAATGCAATTGGAAGTTTGATGTATGCAATGGTCTATACTAGACCGGACATTGCACATGCAGTGGGAGTTTTGAGCAGGTATATGTCAAAACCATGGAAGGAGCATTGGACAACAGTAAATAGGGTCTTCAGGTATCTTCATGGCACTACCAGTTATGGATTGTGCTACCAAGGAATACAAGGATTAGACAGAGCGCTGGACATACATGGTTTTTTTTATGCAGACTAGGATGGAAATCTATATCACAGAAGAACTACAAGTGGGTATGTGTTTAACCTATTTGGAGGAGCAATCAATTGGATGAGAAAAAGACAGGTTGTAGTGGCACTCTCAACTATAGAAGTTGAATACATGGCAGCCACTCATGCAAGTAAGGAAGCAGTATGGTTACAGAGATTGTGTTCAGGTATTGGGTTGGTAAAACAAGCAGTGAGATTATATTGTGACATTCAGAGTGTAATCTTTGTGGAAAAGAACCCGACTTATCATTCGAAGACAAAGCATATTGATGTTCAATATCACTTTGTGAGAGACATGGTTGAAGAAAAGAAGGTGTTGTTGTAAAAGGTTGACACTTTGAAGAATGTTGCAGATTCATTGACAAAGTCCATGAGCACAGAAAAGTTCTCCTGGTGTAGAGTAAAAATGGGCATTGTTGCCCTGGATTGTTGACTATATAATCCCATGGGCCCCTGGATGCAAAGAAAACAACAAGTGGGAGAATGTTGGGTGTATCTTATATTCTTTGCATGTGTGTGTGTGGGTGCGTCAGATTCGACAAATGCGTCTGATGATCCCTCTAATAGTTCTCTATGTGTCATGTGCACCGAACGCTTCCTAGGGAGGTCCCAGGGGGGGCTATGTATGGCCCCCCTTGGTTACTCGCAACGCCCCAAATTTATTTTTTTGGGCGGTTTTTGCTATTTTTAGTGGTTTTCTAAATTAATCCCGGATTAATGGATTAAGGTTTTGGTATCTACGAAATACCTAAAAATATTGTATATATTGTATGGTGAATGGTGAAATTCGATATAGTGAATATAAGAGAGGTTTTCCCCGGTTGAGGGTTTCCAGTATAAATATGTGTGTACTATGTGTATGAGCCATTGATTAAATTATGTTTTTCTTAAGAATCTATATGCATTGCTTTACTTCACAGGTTTAAAACTTACACTAACCCCTCACATAGATAGACTAATATATTTCCATGTAATAAAGGTCAATATTAATAAGGCCTAAAAATAAGGAAGAATAAGTCAAATGTAAGAAGAACTAATAGAAGCTTTCGCTTCTAGAAGGATCTTCCTCTGGATGTTATTTTGGGTAGATAGATTTAGTATAAATAGGAGTAGAGGGTATGAAAAGTTTTTTCTTGAGAATTATTGTAATATATCACTACTTTGTTAGAGGTTTCCACCTCGAAGAGGCAAGTGAACATTGTTTCCTATCAATAAAGGTATTATTTTTGTGTCGTGGTTTCATCTATTGTGTTGTTCCATTGTTTTATCTACCATATTTTTGTTTCAACTATTATAGTAGATATGGTACCTTACAAGTGGTATCTAAGTTCTTTCTTTGGCAAACAATTGTGGGTTATTTATTTTCCAGGTAGACACATGTGTTGGTGTCTTAAAGCTACAAAGATATGGCGTTTAGCACACAAATCTGTGGTTGGGGAAGCATACATGTAGGAACCTCATGTGGTACCTAAGAACATATTGTTGGCCACCCTTGTAACCCCTGTTGGCACCCCTTCGAATGGTATCACATCAGAAAAAACCCTATCTACAAATCAACCTAGATATCATGAATCCCTCCATAGATAAACGAATTGGTCACCTGACTGCTATAGTGCCACTGAGAACAACACTCAAGAATATTCTCTCTATTACTTGGGTAGTTGGGTAGTATGACTAAGGGCATGGTCTAGCCTCCTTAGTTGGTTCTCTAAGATATTGGGTCGAGTACTATTTTTGGACCCTGCACGTATATCAGAGAGCTATAGCACAAGGAAAAACCTTGTCTGTAAAAACCCTGAATACCCTAACTCTTGAGATCGAAACATGCAAAGAATATATGAGATCTATTGTCGTGCAACTTTATCTCCTGCATTCTGGTTTCAAAATTACTACACATTTTTTCCTATTAAGAATTTGGGCCTTTCAATACTGCAGTATTCTTCAGATCAGAGTATAACTCCGCAAGAGTAAAAAAAAAAAATCATCGGCACACTTATTTGGGACCTATCCCGTTGGCTTCCTCTCTTCACCCTGATTCCCATGGTACCTATTGGTCTCCAGTTTTGATCATCTTTTTCCCTATATTATATTCCAAGGACCTCCATTTCTATACCCAGTACCACCCCTTTTGGCCTTGTTTTGACATAATTGACATCTCCCTACCACTCAATGGGGCTACTTAAGGTATCTTTACGTTTCAAGCTATTTTTATGCATTTTGATGCTTTAAATTGATATTGAAACTAATGTCGCTTGGGTTAGGTACCACTTCTATTTTTGGAACAGGGTTTGCGAGTACCAGGTACCAGCTCGTACCYCGTGGAGATACTAATGAAGTCGCTCAAGATCTATGTGTTATGGTCAGAATGGGAGATAGAGAGATTCACATGACAGATGGAGTCATCGCTCATATGATGATTGAAGGCACGATGATAGAAATGATTCGTTAACATTTCATGATTCACACTTCGTGACACTATGTGTCACGAAGATGTGAAGACCATTTTTAAAACTTGATTCCAAGCTATTTTCGGATCGGGGATCCGTTTGTTTTTATGTATTTTTGCTTTAGACTGTTATGAGGAAGGATCTATATATAACCAAGGGATCACTCCTAAGAGACGGTTGGATTATGTGATGTTATGAAACACATTTCTGAATACAAACTGCTGTTGCGTTATGTTATTTCACTTTCATACGATTTGAGTTGTTTCTTTGAGTAAATGGAACGTGAAGTATACACAATCGTTGCGCAGATGATATAGTTAGTTCTAGTTGCCTCTTACAGTGTTTGTACCTTTTGGTTGGGCCCGCCAAACAGGTTCAAGTCGTCGTGTTACTCTGTCTTAGATTTAGTTCATTTCAGTATTTTGGAATTTTCATACAGGATAGCTTAAAGTTTAAAGATTAACTGGTTCAAAGTCGTGTTTAATTGTTCTTCAACGGAATCATTTCCCTCATACTGATATCTTTTACGTTGATGAGTATTGAACGCGTGACTGATGCCTGTAGGGTTTAGAACATGAACTAGGTTTGATTAGTTTCTAGTTTTCAATTTGAACATAACTTAGAATTGGAATGAACTTTGCTTTGTCAGATAGTTAGTTACCCTGCTTAGTTAGGATAGTTAGATTGCAGTTAAATTAGAGGAAGCTTCCGGTACCAGTAGGATAAGTAGGATATTCCTTTGTTTTCCTGTAGACAGATTTAGATTCATTTTTAATGTTCAGATTAAATGCATTTTCGGAAATACTCTTTTTGCCATGGCTTAAATAGAAATGGTTTTGATGAATGATTAAAGGTAGTGGTAGATAGTCTTGTGGAATTGCATCAGAATAAAAATAGAAGCATCTGCACTTAGGCATAGGACTGTTTTTTGTTGATGAATTACATAGGAGATGATCAATTTCAGGATAGTCATCAGGATTCAGTTTTTAAGAATGAGTTTGTGTTTTCTTCTAAGGATAGCATTCAAATAGGGATTAGAGCCTTACCCGCACATACAGTGTAGCAGCTCAAAGTTTACCAACCCTGGTTTGACAATTTAGTGTTTCAGGTCATTCAAATCTTCAATTTAGCAGCTTGACATTTTTGGTGCCATTGCCGGGGAGTTGTTTAAAAGGTAAGTTAGATAGTTGTCTTGATTATTTTTAGACTGCACTTAGTTTGGTGTGGTATGTTAGCAGGTTGATAGTAAGAGGAGTTGTGGAAACAAGGGATGAAAACCGACATATCAGTTATCGCAGGTACTCTGAAACTCAATCTTAGTTTCTTTTCTTTCCATTTAGCATGACTTCATGAGAAATAGAGAACCTAGAGGTAGATTTAGGAGAAATATAAAACCACAAAAAGAAGAAGAAACCTCCACCCAAAAAGCGATAGAAACTGAGACTGAAATTCTGGCTGAGGAAACCATAGAATGAAACCTAGAACCAGGAAACACCATACATCAGCAAACTCAAAATCTTGGTGATCCAGCCCTGGATGACACAGTTGATCCAGAGAAGATACAAGCTCTTTTTAGAAACTCTAATTCTGTAGTCTCACAGATAACAACTACAGCTGTGGCATCGAAGGCCATAAGATCCTCAAAAAGACCAATAGGAGACAACACTTCTGACAAAAAGAATCCAGAAAGGTGGGATTTCACACCCTCACCAAAGAAAGATAAGATTGTTTATACAATCCTTGGTAATCCTTTTACCATGGGGGAAAGAGGGAGAGACTTACATGGGGAACTTCATATTGAAAATGAAGGTGAAGAACAAGCAGAGAATGAATTACCGCCAGAAACTACCTTTGGATTTCCTATTTTGGATTTAGTCCAGAATGTCAGTATGAAAAATATTCCACTTTTAGCCCTACCAACCTTCCATGGGAAAAATAGTGAGGACCCAGATGTCTTTATTTTTGAGTTCGACATCCTGTGCATGAGTTATAACTATCTCCAGGATGCACATAAACTGAAATTATTCCCTACCACCTTGAAAGATTCTGCACTACATTGGTTCATGAGTTTAGGAGAATACAACATTAGATCTTGGGAAGATATGAAGGCTAAATTTTTAAAGAAGTACCAGGACTATTGCAGAACCAAGGATTCTCGGAATGACATCTTCAAAATGCAACAGCAAGATGAAGAAAGCCTTGAGTATTTTCTAGAGAGATTTAGCTATACCCTTCAAAAATCTAAATATAATGATCTCCAGGATGAAGCAATCAAGACTCTTTCCTTAAAAGGAGTTTTGGAGGAATATATTGATACCCTCAATTTAATGGCTTCAGGAGACATTTATCAAAAAAACTTTGAAGCAATTAGTGAACTCTGCAGAACTTACTCAAGAAGTAAAGGGAAAGCTGCAAAAAGTGTGAGAGAACCGGTCAACAAAAATACCAAAACATCCACA
>JASDQU010737775.1:161636-179464 GCA_032191745.1 Picea mariana | reverse complement strand
GATCCACCCACAATACATCTAGTAGGACAGCTATCAAATTATATTTCTGAAACACCTAAAATTGTAAAGTATGCCAACCCAGGGAACCCAATAGTTTCAGTGACCATCAACAATGTGTCTATTGGTAATACTTTAGTTGATTTAGGTGCAGCCATTAATATAATGACCAGCAACATAGTGGAACTGTTACAATTAAATCAATTTATGCGCCCTACTTCTACAGTACTTGAACTGGCTGATAGAACCACTATAAAACCTGCTGGAGTTCTTGATGACATCCTTGTGACTTTAGCTTCGTGGGAATATCCTGTTGACTTCATGATTATTCATTAATAGGACCCCACAAAAGGCCATCCAATCATTTTAGGGAGACCTTGGTTGGCCACAGCCAACGCTTTCATAGGATGTCGTGGTGGAGATATGTTTATCTCAAATGGTATTTATTCATAGAAACTTACTCTGTTTCCACCTGCCCGGCCTGTTACAAAGGAATTATGTTGGTTGAAGTGTCCCTATTTTGAGAATGAGGATGAGGAATCTTTATTCTCTGTTGATGATATCCATGCACTGCAAGAACCCACAGAGGATGACATTTTAAGTCAGTTTCTTTCTGTGACAGAAAATGTTGAGTTCCCACAGACCTATCTTCAATATGATCAGATTTTCAGGGAGGATTTTCAGGAACGAAGTGATTTATTTTCCTCACTTTCACCATCCATGGTTTTCACTGTTTCTAAACACTCAGGGCCACATACCATTCCAGTAGAACTTAGTCGAGGTAGATGTCTATACATCAACTCTGAATTGAGTCTCAGACAACAGGAACAGTTGATAAAAGTTTTAAAAGAACAGTCAGGGGATTTTGCTTGGGAATACACTGATATGAGGGGAGTACACCCTGACACCTGCATTCACCACATCTATATCCAACCAGGGATAACCCCAGTAAGACAGCCACAAAGACGCATGAATCCAATCCTAAAAGACTTTGTAAAAGAAGAATTACAGAAACTGTTAAATGTTGGATTCATCTATCCAATTTCTGACAGCAAATGGGCTTCACCTCTTGTTGTGGTACCCAAGAAAATGACAAGAAAATGGAGGATGTGTGTAGATTTTAGGGAGCTAAACAAGGCAACCCTGAAAGACTATTTTCCTTTACCCTTCATAGACCAGGTTTTGGATACTTTGGCTGGAAAAAGATATTTTTCTTTCCTCAATGGATACAGTGGGTACAACCAAATTTAGATTGCCCCTGAAGACCAGGACAAGACAACATTCACATGTCCTTGGGGCACTTATGCCTATAAAGTGCTGCCTTTTGGATTATGTAACGCTCCTGCGACATTTTAGAGAGTTGTCCTGGGTGTCTTTGCTGACCTGATTCATGACTGTGTGGAGGTTTACATGGACGATTTTACTGTCTATGCTAACACCTTCGAAGAAGCCCTAAGTAGCCTAGAGAAAGTCTTGATTCGCTGCCAAGAATCAAATCTATCCCTTAGTCATGAGAAATGCAAAATGTTACTGACTGAAGGGATTGTGTTGGGTCACCATCTGTCTGTTGAAGGAATCAAAGTAGACCCAGCTAAAATAGAGGTTATAGTTAATCTTCCCTCTCCAAAAACCCAGAAAGAGGTGAGAAGATTTTTGGGGCATGCTGGTTATTATCGACGATTTATTGAAAACTTCACAAAAGTAGCCAACCCCATGTTTAAACTGTTGACAAAAGATACAGAATTCTGTTGGGATGATAATTGTCAGAGTGCCTTTGAGGATTTAAAAGCAAAACTGTCTATGGCACCTATTCTCAGAGGACCAAACTGGTCCCTTCCTTTCCACATCTCAATTGATGCCTCAAACACTTCTTTAGGAGGAGTGCTTGGGCAAAAGGAGAACCAACAGAATTATGCAATCTATTTTACCAGCAAAAACCTTACCCCCCCTGAACTGAACTACACAGTAATAGAAAAATAATTTTTAGCAGTAGTTCATTCCATCAACAAATTTCGTCACTACATTACTGGATATGAGGTTTTTGTTCACACTGACTACTCTGCAATCAAATTCTTGATGAACAAACCAGTCACTACTGGTAGAATCACCCGATGGCTTTTGCTGCTTCAAGAATTCAACATCACTATAGTTGATCGGCCAGGGAAAGAGAATGTAGTTGCAGATTTCCTTTCTCGTATTCCCCAAGATAGTACTGATATCCCAGTGAATGATAACTTCCCTGATGAAAATTTGTTTGTAGTAGCTTCCAAGACCCCTTGGTTTGCAGATACAGCAAATTACTTAGCTACAGGAAGATTACCAGCTCACCTATCACCTCCACAAAAGAAAAGAATTATCCAACAAAGTGCTTACTATTCTTGGGTGGGAAGTGATCTCTTCTATACAAGTCCTTATATGATTATTAGGAGATGTGTCAGGGAAGATGAAATTCCCGAGATCTTCCAGGCCTATCATGATGGGCCATGTGGAGGACATTTCTCTGACAAGAGAATAGCATACAAAGTTTTTCAATCAGGATACTATTGGCCGACACTGTTCAAGGATGCAACAAAATATGTGAGAAGCTGTGATAGTTGTCAAAGGATGGGAAGGCCCACTGTAGTAGATGAGATGCCCTTATGACCACAAGTTGTAATTGAACCATTCGATAAATGGGCACTAGATTTTGTAGGGCCAATTGCTCCCATGTCAAGGAAGAAGAAGTACATCTTGGTGTGCACAGATTTTGTGACCAAGTGGGTAGAGGCGAAAGCCCTATATCAAGCAACTGAGCAATCAGTGATTGAGTTTATGTATGAAGAGATCTTTACCCGCTTTGATGTGCCACGAGAGATTGTTACCGACCAAGGTGCCCAGTTTACTTCCAAATTGATGAAAGAACTCACAGACAAATATGGGATCAAACATTGTAAGTCCTCTCCATACCATCCACAAGCCAATGGGAAGTGGAATCTACAAATAAAGTCCTGGAAGCAATCCTGACCAAAACCATACACTTACATCATAAAGATTGGGCAGATAGACTTCCAGAAGATTTATGGGCATACAGGACTACATGGAGAAATACCATTGGTCATACTCCTTACGAGTTGGTATTTGGTAAACAAATTCTCCTTCCCATAGAATTTCAGATTCGTACATTCTGCTTAGCAGCGGAGTTGGGGTTGGATTTGAGTGAAGCACAGAAACATAGGGTCATGCAACTTAATGAATTGGGAGAAATGAGGCATGATGCTCTTCAAAGGACCATCCTGGTGCAAAGTCAACGCAGCAAGTGGCATGACAAATACATCAAGAAAAAGCATTTTCAACTAGGGGATTGGGCACTACTTTTCGATTCCAAATACAAAACTTTCAAAGGGAAAATTACAACAAGATGGTTGGGACCTTATGAAGTAGAAACTGTTTTTGATAATGGTTCTGTCGGGATTAAAACCACAGATGATTCTCAGGACTCCTTTGTAGTAAATGGACATCGACTGAAGGTGTACAATAAACCCTTGTCAAAAGATGATTTCTTCCAAGAAGTGGCCAAGCAAACAGAGCTAAGGATAGTAGGAGAAGAGTCTTCTCCTTCTTCTCTTTGATCATTCATACTATTTTAAAATTCTGTAAATAATAGATTTCAGCAGAAAATAATAAAAAAAATCAAATAATATAAAAGAAAAAACATTTCTTTTCTTTTTTTCTTTGGATATGTTGATCTTTTACTTTCAGTTTTAACAGGTTTTTCAGAGCAAGTACAGAACTGAAATTTATCACTCTCTCGCAACAGGTAAGAAGGTATGACTGTTTTATTTCATGAAATTTTCTTATCAATCTAACTGACTTGTTCTGAAACAGATAAATTCGAGCTTGTTTGCTCCCTTTGACTGCTCATTAAAGTATGAAAGGGGCATTTATCAGGAAGGATTATTCTTTACCAGACCTGGTGAATTATTATGGGAAAGAAACCCCCTTAGAGTCTTCTTTTATCATTTCCTCAGACTCTCCAAATATGAGGAAGCAATGAGCATGTACTAACTTGGGCTCATAAAATCCACAAGTAAGTGATTACTGTTCCAAAAATTATGTCTAAAAAATTTCTATCTGCACTCATGTTGGATGATATGGAATACGTTAAGGTCCACCTTCCAACAAATCTCACTCCATCGACATCAATACCTTATCTGGAGCAGAGATTAGAGATTATTTAGTACCCTGGACTCCGCATGCCTCAATGGCATATGTCCTTGCTAACAACCCTGGGAATACACCAATGTCTCTTGGTTGATAGATCCTATAGGTGACTTGACACCAACACCTCTATTCGTACCTGTTAGGATGTGTTGTAGGTACCTTGAGGCCCATTGAAATCACTGGTGGGTCATCTCGCATTGGTTAACAGCATTCATTAATGGCTGGTAATCCGATGATTTCTGTTTGTGTTCGACTCCAGAACCTCCATTCACACAAATCAGACTTGTACCATGGGTGAAGCTTTGAAGCTGTTGAAGACATGATTTCAGTTGATCTTTTTCAGGACAGAACAAAAGCCAGGTTCAGGGATCATCATCAGATAATCTATTGTTATAAACATGAAGTTTTTCTCAGCAGGATATTATTGGTTAAATTTTTCTGCAGATTCCTGAGTGTTCCATTAGTACCAGTCAGTACCAACACAGAGTTCATCAGTTACAGTGGTCATCAAAAATACCAGAGCAATCACAATTTTCGCGCCCTTCAGATCCAGACTTGACTTCAAAAAGAAAAATTCCACAGCAAGACTTGCATAACAATGGGGATAGGTAATTTAACTCAAGTATGATTAGTTCATGTTGATTTACTGCATTAATTTACATATTAATAGTTTGAACTAAAGATACCTTGTTTACCCCATAATGTTTAATCATAACCATGACCGGTACCGAACAAACCAACCCACCTCAACATTTCATGAAAATGAACAACATTACCGGAACTGAGTTCAATTTGACTCGTATATGATAACTCTGCACCCTTGTATGACTTTCATAATTTCCCGACACCCTATCTATCTCCACGACAATTCAAATATTCTCATATGATTTTCTTCCCGACTATTCCCTTCATCGCATTCTCTTCCTTCGTCGCCCTCGTCCAACCTTCACTGCCCACCGATAGACTTCCTCTATGATAGCAAGTGGAACCATGGTATCAAATCACCATGAACCAGAGACATATGCAGACTTGGAGGCCCTTGCGAAGTATGAGGCAACCAGAGATATTTTTAAGCAAGCAGGGTGGGAGCCGTTTCTGAAGAAGTTCGATGGATATAACGATGCAAGCACGCTCCATTTTTCTCTACATTTTGAGGGTGGGTTCACCAAAGTGGGCGAGCTCGAGTTCGAGGTCACAGAGAAGTTCATTTCAGAGGCAATTCAATTGCCCACCACAGGTCAGAGATGGACAAAGGGACAGTCGGTTGATAAAAATCTTTGTACGCAGCTTTTAAAACCTCAGTACCAGGAAACACAGTGGTCCGAGGGAACATCGCGGTCATGGTTGGAACCGCAGTGTGCTCAATTGCTAGCCATCCTCCAAGGTTACCTCACGTGTGAGGGTCGATATACCATCATATTCCCTTGCCATGCCCGACTCCTGTTACACTTCACAGGTACTCTGCTGAACATACCCTTCTTTTTGTTGAAAAGTTTAAAAAGGATGGCCGAACAGGTCCAAAAGGCTAACGAGTTTAGAGGAAGTCTATTTCATTTTGGTCTAGTTAAAATATTGATTAAGTCTTCACTGTCCAAGAAGCAAGAAACTTGGGATCTATTCACTGTAAAAACCCTCACCTGTGCCCAGTCTAAATATAGGAGTGTGAAACCTATTCCCCCACACAAAAAGTTGAACTCTAGGAAAAAGAAGGTTAAAGCCCCGACCAAAGACTGTGTCGGGGACCCTGATTCAGAACCTCCAATTGATGATGAAGTAGAAACCAATAATGAAACTATGAAGGACACCACACCTACAGAGGCAAACATTGAAATCCCGAGTTCTTCCCTAGCTGCTGAGAACATAATTGACGTGGAGGAACTCGCAGAGTTGACTGACAAGCCTAGGAGGAACCCAAAAAGAAAATGTAAAAGCATATTGTCAGGTATGGACAACTCTGTGCCCAGTTACCCACCACAGGAGAGGTTGGAAAGTGTGGATGATCACGAGGAGGCTCCAGATCCCTCTGAAATGACTTGGACCTTGTCCCAATTCATTCAAAAAATCTGTAAAGCGGATCGGCAGGCTACTACGCCCAAAGGAATTGTGCAGAATGAGTCAATTCAAGTACCAACCGGTACCCCTGTTCGGATGCAAAGAGAGTTCACTCCTGAACCTCGTCCAGTTGACACCTATGAACGAAGCCCAAATGAGTTAACTCCTGAACTCAGTCCAGATCATAATTTTGATCCAGTTGACACTTATGAACACAGCCCAGATGAGTTCACTCCTAAACTCAGTCCAAATCATAATTCTGATAGATTTCACACCCCTGCTCAAAGTCCAGACGAGTTTACTCATGCGTCTAGCCCTCAAGCACAGCCAGGACAAGATCAAACATTTGAAACCCACTGTGAGATTTCCTCTAGTCGATCCTTGAAACCAATGGTGGCAAAACTAGAAAGCAAGAATAACAGATTGAAAGAGAAGTTACATGAGTACACTGTATTGGATAGACATATTAAAACTGAGAATGAACTCATGAAACTCAGGGTAACTCACCTCTTGTCCATAATTGAAAGGTTAAAACAGAGGAATAAGGGTATTTTCAAAAGGAACAGGCAACTTCAGAAGACTGCTAGAAAGCATATTATAATCAACCGAGTCCTCAAGAAAGAAATCAGAAATCTGTAGAAATAGGAGAGGCTACAAATGCTGGTTGCAGTCGCTGCAACCCTCTGATTGCTACCAGTTTTTGACTTTTTGTTGCCTGAGGACAGGCAAAGACTTCAGTGTGGGGGCATGTTGGTCTCCAGTTTTGATCATGTTTTTGCCTATATTATATTCCAAGGACCTCCATTTCTATACCCAGTACCACCCCTTTTGGCCTTGTTTTGACATAATTGACATCTCCCTACCACTCAATGGGGCTACTTAAGGTATCTTTACGTTTCAAGCTATTTTTATGCATTTTGATGCTTTAAATTGATATTGAAACTAATGTTGCTTGGGTTAGGTACCACTTCTATTTTTGGAACAGGGTTTGCCAGTACCAGGTACCAGCTCGTACCCCGTGGAGATACCAATGAAGCCGCTCAAGATCTGCGCGTTATGGTCAGAATGGGAGATAGAGAGATTCACATGACAGATGGAGTCATCGCTCATATGATGATTGAAGGCACGATGATAGAACTGAGTCGTTAACATTTCATGATTCACACTACGTGTCACGAAGATGTGAAGATCGTTTTTAAAACTTGATTCCAAGCTATTTTCGGATCGGGGATCCGTTTGTTTTTATGTATTTTTGCTTTAGACTGTTATGAGGAAGGATCTATATATAACCAAGGGATCACTCCTAAGAGACGGTTGGATTATGTGATGTTATGAAACACATTTCTGAATACAAACTGTTGTTGCGTTATGTTATTTCACTATCATACAATTTGAGTTGTTTCTTTGAGTAAATGGAACGTGAAGTATACACAGTCGTTGCGCAGATGATATAGTTAGTTATGGTTGCCTCTTACAGTGTTTGTACCTTTTGGTTGGGCCCGCCAAATAGGTTCAAGTCACTGTGTTACTCTGTCTTAGATTTAGTTCATTTTTCAGTATTTTGGAATTTGCATACAGGATAGCTTAA
Organism: Picea mariana; assembly: GCA_032191745.1. NCBI lineage: Eukaryota > Viridiplantae > Streptophyta > Pinopsida > Pinales > Pinaceae > Picea > Picea mariana. Next base: position 171,627 of record JASDQU010737775.1, on the reverse strand, counting down.
AGTTTAAAGATTAACTGGTTCAGAGTCGTGTTTAATTGTTCATCAACAGAATCGTTTCCCGCATACTGATGTCTTTTACGTTGATGAGTATTGAACGCGTGACTGATGCCTGTAGGGTTTAGAACATGAACTAGGTTTGATTAGTTTCTAGTTTTCAATTTGAACATAACTTAGAATTGGAATGAACTTTGCTTTGTCAGATAGTTAGTTACCCTGCTTAGTTAGGATAGTTAGATTGCAGTTAAATTAGAGGAAGCTTCCRGTACCAGTAGGGTAAGTAGGATATTCCTTTGTTTTCCTATAGACAGATTTAGATTCATTTTTAATGTTCAGATTAAATGCATTTTCGGAAATACTCTTTCTGCCATGGATTAAATAGAAATGGTTTTGATGAATGATTAAAGGTAGTGGTAGATAGTCTTGTGGAATTGCATCAGAATAAAAATAGAAGCATCTGCACTTAGGCATAGGACTATTTTATGTTGATGAATTACATAGGAGATGATCAGTTTCAGGATAGTCATCAGGATTCAGTTTTTAAGAATGAGTTTGTGTTTTCTTCTAAGGATAGCATTCAGATAGGGATTAGAGCCTTACCCGCACATACAGTGTAGCAGCTCAAAGTTTACCAACCCTGGTTTGACAATTTAGTGTTTCAGGTCATTCAAATCTTTAATTTAGCAGCCTGACAATACCTATAATTTTTAATACAATTTTTTTGAGTGGGTCCAACCCCTTTTTCGACACTCTTATTTGGCCCCTATCCCATTGGATTCCCATTTTCTCCTTGATCACAATGGTACCTATCAATTGAAGCCCTTCTTATGAGTGGTCCCACCCACCCCTCCCCACCCCATTCTCCCCCTCTCCCATTTTCCTTACCATTTTTCCAAATGGCCACCACCCACACCCAAGAACTCAATGCATTGGTTGTTGAAAACCTCTAGAACAAGGAGGAAATCAAGAATATCAATGCCAAAATTATCTTGATGAATTCCTCTATTCAAATCCTCCAAGACCAATGTTCCCACATTAAATACATCAAAGAAATAAAATCCACACTTGACCAATTCATGGTCCATTCCCTGAAACCTTCCTCTTTTGAATGACCATCCTATCAAGAAGACAACAACTCTTCCCATTACTAAGGTCCTCATATTATCCATTTTTCTCGAGACCTATGCCTTCCCATAATTGAGGTGAACAAATTTTATGGTTCGTATCCAACAAGCTCGATCACTCAACTGGAAAATTATTTTTCTTTGCATGGCATTACTGATGATTTATCCAAGCTTTGTTATGGTATCCTACATCTGGGTCCAGAATGTTGGAAATGGTGGAAATGGCATAAAAATGCTCACCAAGGGTATGTTTCTTGGACACAATTTTTTGCAAAGATTTATGACCACTTTGACTCTAACACCCACCATTTAGGCCATTTAACCAAGTTGAAGCAGTTTGGGGTAGTATAAATAGAATATTTATGAGGTATATATGGGTATCATTATCATTTTTAAATGAGAGGAGTGCTTTGAGAACCTTTTTGAGTATTGAGTTGAAGTATCTGTTTTGTGGAATAGTTGAGGAGCTAAGGTTGAGTTAGATGGATTATAAATGAGGGTCAAGTTGCAAGTTGTGGAGCTTGGTGTGGCACTGATCAGCCTCACCATTAATAATCCTATGATGTAATGCACACAACGTCATTTTGATGAAGAATAAAAAATAAGAAGAAGATCTTTGTGGACGTAGCCCAGGGGGGTGAACCATGATAAAATCATGTGTTGTGATGGGTTTGAATGATGTTTTTTTTGGTTCTGCAATTATGAATGAATTATGAATGGCTAGAATAGTATTTTGTAGCACACAATACTAATAATGTAGAATGAAATAATTGTTAGATATATATGAATGGTATAATATGATGCATGTGAAAGTAGAAGGATTAGAACATCCCCAATCCCTTCCATCACTATAGACATTTGCATCCTGCAGTCACCCATAAGCCATCTCAGGTGAGATTTCATTGTGCACTCTGTGTGCAATGTTTCCTTTTGGTTTACCAGAGGAGCCGATGGTTTCTATGGTTTTTTTGGAGAACTAAGGTAGAACTCGGGTCATCCCATACATCCAACAAATGGTTTTGTTGCCGGCTGGAACTCAGAATAACAACCTGGAAGGGATCTGATGAGAAGGTCAGTAAAGAAAATGTAGTGGTAGAAGTGATGTTTAGGCCATGGAACCCTACAAAGAAAGATATTGAAAGATGGTTGGACACAAAGAAACTCGAGTTCACCCAGAAAGATAATAGAAGCTCCAGATATACACTGCTCCAGTATCTACAGAGGTATGTGTTTATTGATTTGCATAAGGCATATTTATGTTATTTTATATAATTATTACAGGAGTGGTTATTGAGGTTGAAGGATACTCATCTGACTAATCAGATAAGGCCAATAGAGTGTAATTTTGAGAACATAACGTGGTTGGAAAGGGTTAATAATAAATTCACACGCGTAGTGGAGTTTTGGTTAGACAATATTACTGCAGGGTTTATTACAGAATTTGAGGTCGATACAACACAGTCATATACTGCTACAGAGAAGACATTATTAAAGGGACCAAGAGGGAGGTAAATTAGGTCTCTTTACATGTCGATCAAGATATTATTGCATTATAAAGGTGTGATGACCATGGAATCAAACATCTAAATCACTTTGTGCACATGGGGGAGTTGGGGGAAACACTAAGGAAGATATGAGATATGGAGAGGGATCTGGATGGAGGCCAAAAAAAGGAAGAAATGGACCCCATAATTATGGATGAGGAACATAATAGAGAAATAATAAGGAAAGCAGAGGTGACATGTAGGAGACGACCCTACTAATATAACATCAGTAGTAAGAAGAGGGAAGTAGCCAAGTGAGAGGGCTTGGATAGTGATGAGGAAGAGGTAGAGGATCTCCATGTGACATGGAATATTGAGGAAATATTTCATGCCAAATATGAGAGGAAAAACGAAGGTCAAGGGTCCGACGCAGAAGAAGGATCTCCATTCCATATCTAAATTAGTGTGGAACCCACAACCCCGTGTGCGACTAAGAAAACTAAAGAAGAAAAATTGGTTAACTAGAAAGTGATTAGAGGTAGAAGGATTTTTATAGGATGTGGGTCCAGTAGAAATTCAATAAAAATTATAAGTTCAACAGGTAGAAGTCAAGTATCTACACAGAGTGGAGGTGGAAGTACAAAAAAATTCACAATGGTTGGACAAGATCCAACTATTCGGTTACCAGAGTTTCGGGGAGAAGGGTCAGATGACCCGAATAAGCATTTGTTTATCTCTGAGAAGATTTGGGAATCCAAGCAGATTATAGATGAAGATACAAAAGTTGCATAGTTGGCAATCACATTCAAAGACTATGCATTAGACTGGTACATGGGTCTTGTAGTAAATAATCCAATGAGAGAACCTACAATTGTTGCAGAGGTGAAGAGGCAATTAATAAATGAATTTCGAAAACCAAGTTCAGAGGATTAGTTCATGAATGATATGATATAGATTAAGTAGAAGCTAGGAGAATCAGTCTGGGAGGTGGACCAAAAGTTCAAAATACTAAAAGGTAAGATGAAATTCCATATTACTGATATGCATCATATACATTTGTTTTTCAAATATTTATTGCCACACTTGAAGTATCCTTTGAGGCAACAAAAGTTTCAAAGTTAGGTTGAGGCCTTGCAAGCAGCCTTGCAGTTAGAGGAAAATCAGTATAAGCATACAAATTCAGTTGTAGAAGAGATGAGAGAAGATCTATAGAACCTTACATTTAAGCTAAATTAGAATAAAGGTAAGGAGATAAGAGAAGATTTTTGATGCACATTATTCAAGACAGAAGGTCACCATAAGAATGAGTGTCCATTATTTGCACAATATATAGGAGTAGGTATGCCAAATAATTTATTTTCAGGAGGACCATGGTGTGAGATATTTAGAACACATGGCCATGATACCTATCATAGTCCCATGATGCAAAAGTATCAGACAATACTAAACACTACATTTTTCAATTTTTGTAAGTTCTTTGAACATGAATACAAATATTGCAGAACCCTGGAGATAATGAAGGAGAGAACATCAGATGCATATATGGTATAAGTTGAATTAATGACATCACAACCTATGCTGCAGCCAGAGTATAAAAATGTGCAACAGCTCACACCACCACCATAGTATAATAACACACAACAATTTGGAGCACCTCCGTAGTATAACAACATGCAATAGTGTGAAACACGACCATAGTACAATAATGCACAACCATAGTATAATCAGGCATCTCAGTACAATACACCACGTGAAGATAATTAAGGTAACAAAGGAGGCTTCAAAGGAGGAGGCCATGGAGGAAGAGGTTTTGGAGGAGGAAGAGGACCAGTAGTTTCTCACAACTGTCAGAAACCTAGACACTATGCAATATATGTCCCACAACCTCTTGCAACATGTATGTATTGTCATGCAACAGACCATGATACAGAAGAATTTCCAACACTGTTGACAAATATATAGGACAAGAGAAACCAGAATAACCAGAATGTTCAATAGATTTTTGTAGAAAACAAAGAAGAGGATGGGAGGAAGATCAACATAGTTAATAGAGGTGGAGCCAAGGTAGGAGAAGATGCAAAAAATAAGGAGCAAGATTAGTACCAGTGGGTTAGGAAGAATACCACACCTAAAAAAAAGTTTGATGTGCGCAAAGAGGATACATTCAAAGAGGCTAGAAAAGAGATTTTGAAGGAAAATATTACATCTACTTCAGGAAAAAAGACAATAGATGATGTACCAATTTATGACATGCCTCCCTTATTTGATGAGACTAGCAATGAGAAGGCTGCAGAAAAGGTCAATAATTTAAGAAATTCTTTACTATCTTATGCAAAGCTATTGAATAACAAGTCATCTTTGCAAGTGTTACAAGATTTGTTAGAAACCTGCAATTCTGGGGAAGAAGGGGTAAAGACAGTTAATCATATCCGGAAGAAGCGAAGAACAAGTATGGAATTTAGGTTGAATGCAAACATTGGAGATTTCAATATGGGGGATATTGTATTAGACCAGGGTTTGAAGTCAATGTTGTGCCAAAGAAGACATGGGAAGCTATGGGGGAGCCTAAAATGGGGTATTCACCTATTCAATTGAAGTTATAAAATTAACATAGGGTAGTGCCAATTGGTAGACTGAAAGGAATACTAATAGATCTAGATGGTGTGCACACCATGGCAGACTTTGAAGTCATTAAGATAGTAGATAATACTTCACCATATCTAGCATTGTCGAGTATGGATTGGTCTTTTGATAAACATGCTATTATTAACTTGAATACCAATAAGACAATATTTTAATCATGGGAGTAAAAAATTATTGCGCCATTGGATCCCTTAGAAGGAGGAAGGTATGTGGAACTTGCAACATAAAATTTTATTATAGAAGATGTAAATCAGTTGTACAAAACTACCGGGCATGAAGAGGATTACATCAATCCAACTGCAGATGGAATGCTTAGTTGGAGGAGTATTATTTATTGTGCCTCAAACTTTGACACATGAATGGAAAACTGACAGCAACAATTACATGAATTATCTACCAAAAGATGTGCTAGAATGACATGTGCACTGAGATGGGTTGGTTTAACGGTAAGGGAATCTCCTACTTTTTATGGTCTGAATGACTTAGAATAATTTCTAATGAAGTTTGAATTAGAAGTAGAATAAAATCAAATATTGACAGTATTATATATTTCTTTGAAATCTACACTTGCCCATTGGTGGGGAACACATAAGGAGAAGATAAATAACTGGTTTCAGTACAAAAGGTTACTACGCATTAGATTTGGCGCAAAGCGGGGGAACATATTTTTGGAGAAATGTGATGGATTTGGATAACCTAGAGAACATGTAGATAGGTGCATGGTTCAATGGAGATTAATATCGCCATAGGAATGGCGACACCATTTTATTCACACATTCGAAAAAATTCCAAAGAACTGGTACACATAACAAGAATAACTCAAGGAAACTGCCAATTGGGAAGAAATGAAACATAATTTTGTGATTACATTTTCCTTTGAGGATGAAAGTCCAGACATAGATACAACACTGAAGGTAGTAAGAGACAAGATTTTTTAAGAACTTGAAGTGGAGATTGTGACAACATATCAGAAAAAAAAAACAGATAATTTTCTAGTTGTTACATTGTTATCATGTCGTAGAAGAAGGATAACCAACAAAAGGAAACCCACCCAATATCCAGATCCCAAAAGTTGATGGAGAGAGAGAAGTAGAAAGCCCAAATATAGATTCATAATATTATGCTACACCATTGAAGATCAAGAAGGTAAATATCGGAACTGTGGAAAACACAAAGATGGAAATTATTAGAGATTATTGGGATAATCAAATAGTAGAAAGAATAACCGATTTACTGCACAAGTACAATGATTTGTTCCCAGCGACATTTTCAGAGATGAAGGGATTAGTAGGAGAAATTTGAGAGATGAAGATCCCTTTGAAACTAGATGCTATACCAATTACACATAGACCTTACAGATTGAATTGAGTGTATAAGAAGGAGGCAAAGGAAGAAATTGACAAAATGTTAGAGGCTGGTATCATAGAACCTATGGAAGAATCATAATGGATTATCTCTATGGTGATGTATTAAAATAAGCGAGGGGGAATCATGATATGTGTTGACTTGAGAAAGTTAAATGATTATTTCTTACATGATCCTTTCCCTACCCCATTTATAGATGAAGTTATGGAGAATGTAGGAGGGAAAGAAGCTTACCCATTTACAGATGGGTTTTCAGGATATCATCAGATCATGATAGCACTAGAAGATAGACATAAGAGAACATTTGTAATATAATGGGGGTCATTTCAGTATACAGTAATGCCATTTGTGTTAAAGAATGCACTTGCAATTTTTTCAAGGGTAGTAGTAGCTACCTTTAAGGACTTTATTCATAAGTTTTTAGAAGTTTACTTGGATGATTGGACAATGTTTAGTTTACTAAAGGATCATGTGTAAGTGTTAAAATTGATGTTATATAGATGTAGAAAATGTCATATTTCATTGAATATTGAGAAATGCATTTTCAACACCTTTTGGTATTTGTTTAGGGAATGTGGTATGTAAACAGGGTCTGTTGGTTGATACTACTAAAATTGTCGGCATAGTTAATTTACCACCACCTAAGTCAGTGCACTAATTGAATAGTGCACTTGGTCATATAGGATATTACAAGAAGTTTATAAGGGGATATGCATAGATTACTGCATCGATGGAGAAACTATTGAAGAAAGACATTAAGTATCGGTGGAATGATGAATGCCATCATATTTTGGATATTTTGAAGGACAGGATGGTAACTGTGCTGATTTTAGTGTTTCCAGATTGGAAAAAGGAATTTCATGTGCATATGGATGGCTCTGCCATATCGGTAGGAGAAGTATTGACACAACCAAAAGAAGGTGATATAGATCACCTAATTGCATTTGCACGTAGGAAGTTGTCAGATTCATAGCATAACCACAATACAACAGAAAGAGAAGGATTGTCCATGGTGTATACATTGTAGAAATTCAAAATTTATTTGTTAGGGAAACATTTCAAGATTTTTACAGATCATTCTTCTCTTAGGTATTTGGTCAATAAGCCAGTGTTGGGGGGAAGAATATGAAGATGGATACTTTTTTTCTAGGAGTTTGACTTTGAATTTGTGGTGAATCCTGGGAGATTGAATGCAGGGCCAGATCATCTGTCAAGATTAACCAATGGTGAGGAACCAAGCAATTTGAATGATAACTTCCCCGATGCACAATTGTTTTTAGTGAAGATAGTTGATGAGCATTTTTATGAAATTATTGAGTTTTTGAGTACAAGATTTGCACAAAAGGAATTTAATACTGTGTAGAAGAAGAATTTGGTTGTAAGAGCTTAAGACTATCAAATGATTGCAGGTCATTTATATAAGCTTGGACCATATAACATTTTAAGGATATGTGTTATGGAACATGAAAGGCCTATAATTTTGGCGAAGCACATGAAGGAAAAACCGAAGGAAATTATGCAGGGAAAGCTACTGCGCAGAAGGTATTACACGAAGTATTATGGTGGAAAAAAATTCATAAGGATTCAAAGGAATATTGTCAGAATTGTGATGTTTGTCAGAGAGTTGGAAATCCATCTAGGAGGGATGAGATTCCATTAATACATCATGTAAATTTGCAAGTGTTTGACAAGTGGGAAGTAGACTTTGTAGGTCCAATTAATCAACCAACAAGAAGATCAAGGGTTAGATATATTATAACAACAACATAATACTTAACTAGATAGGTTGAGGCAACAACAATAAAGGATTGCAACACATTATATACAATTCACTTCTTGTTTGATCAGGTAGTCACAAGATTTGGATGCCCTAGAGTATTGATGAGTGATTGGTGGAATCACTTTATCAGTAGTACAATCCAGGCAATGATGGAAAATTTGAGATACATCATCAAAAGAGCACTCCATATCATCCTCAGGTGAATGGAATAATGGAATAATTTAACAAGATATTGGATAATTCCTTGACCAATATTTGTAATGTAAATAGGGATGACTAGGAATTGAAGGTACCAACAGTGTTATGGGATTATATGTTGGGTATGTGTTATATTCTTTTCATGTGTCTGTGTGGTAATGTCAGATTCGACAACTACATCTGACGATCCCAACTTCCTTCGCTCTTTGTGTCATGTGCGTCGGGCGCTTTCCTGGGGGGTCCCAGGGGGGGTCAAGTTTGGCCCCCCCTGGTTATGCGCAACGTTCGGCTCTAGGCGGTAGCCCAAAGCTGACGGGGTTCAGGGCAGGACCCCAAAATTTGTTTTTGGGCGATTTTTTCTATTTTAGCAGATTTTGCTATTTTTAGCGGTTTTCTAAATTAATCTCAAATTAAGGGATTAAGGTTTTGGTAGCTACGTAATACCTAAAATATTGTATGGTGAATGGTGAAATTAATACAATGAAGAGTTGAAAGGCGCAACACCAAGGAAGGCTAGTTTTCTCTCGGGTAAGTGTTTCCAATGTAAATCACTGTGTACTATGTGTATGAGTCATTGATTAATTTATGTTTTTCTTAATAATCTGCATGCATTTATTTACTTCACAGGTTTAAAACTTACATTATAGAACTACATGAAATAAGCTAACAAGGCATACGCCCTTCAAGTTGGTGTATGGAAAAGAAGCATTAGTTCCCTTGGATTATTTGATTCCAAGTCTACGCATTGTAGCTATTACAAACATGGTATAAAGAGGTGCAACATAGGAAAGAATATATCAACTCATGGAATTAGAAGAGGACAAAATTATAGTTGGGTTCCATCAGGAGGTACATAAAGAAAAACATAAGGCTTGGCATGAAAACACATCAAGAAGAACTTCAAGGAAGGAGATCTAGTTCTCCTCTATGATAATAAATGTTTATGTAATGTTCCTGACTTGGCTAGTCTAGGAAACGCTGCTAATGTGTGTGTAGGATCAAAGGTTTACAACATAAAAATGATCATACAAATAATAAATGCGACAAAGGACTGCAAGTTTGTATTATGATATCTCTATGGATTACAAAAATGGCCGAATGCAACTAAATACTGACAATACTCGACTAGATCAACATACAAAGGATCTTAGCCAGAATATAAATAAGCAACTGCGACTGAATAACAACACTCGGCTAGATCAAAAGACAAAATGATCTTAGCTGAAATACAAATAAGCAACTGCGACTGAATAACAACACTCGGCTAGATCAAAAGACAAAAGGATCTTAGCCGGAATACAAATAAGCAACTAAAAGATAATACCCGGAATATGGGAGCACTGAAGAATGATGGAAGACCTGGATGATCTTCCCGGTGACTAGGGTGTGTCTTTCAACAC
>JASDQU010737775.1:144963-160430 GCA_032191745.1 Picea mariana | reverse complement strand
TTCTGTTTTTCAGCGTCTGTGTTTGCATTTGTGTTGCAGCAGTTCGCATTTGTGATGCGGCAGTTTACATTTGTATTGCAGCGTGTTTCAGCATCTGTTCTTCATAAACAATCGATTGCCATCAATGACAACCTTGATCATCTGCGTCATCTCTGTTGTAGCCATATTTCCAACACAAATAAGAAATTCTATCTTAATCAGGAGAAGGACAACCTTACTGTTAGAAATTAATGGATGTGCTCATTTAACCATAGACAATATAACAATATTTTCACCCAAACATAGGCCGAAGCCACCCCCAAGCACCTTAACCTTGACAAAGAATCATTCCAGAAGAAAACCCTAGGCTAGATAGCCAAACAAAGGTGGCGCACATTTCTCCAAGGATAACGCACCAAGCAAGAGTAACAAGAGTTGATCAGAGAGTCCAAACCATAGCCAAGAGAGAGTCCAATCCAAAACCAAAATCTTCTAGTTGCAGCAGCTGCAACAACAACTCTCCTCCAAACTTGCGCACAAACTGGACAACTGTAGTGCACAAAAGTGTTGTTTCTGCAGTTCTGAGAATACTGGCGAGAATGAATACTGGCCTCCTGTATTTATACTATTTTTGGCAGACTGTCTGGGCCGAATTCTCATTCTGGGTACTAATTATTTAGTATATAACATTTCCTTTAGTCGACTTCTTCTCTTGGAGGCTAATAACCTAATACAAGTCATTCTCTTGAGTCGGCTTGTCTTCTAGAGTTATTAACCAATTAATTAAGGTTTCTTCTTGCTTCCCAGAATATTCTGTTCTCGTCAGGTTTACATGTAGAGATAAATACCTCTCGCAACTACCATAATATCAACACTCCCTCCTAGCTAGGGAGGTATTGAAGGTAATAGTCTTGAGCACAAACATACCATTCACCCGATAACATCAACATAGTCATATAGACTATCTCATGACTTAATCATGAGCACTATCATCATTATCAGTGTCATCAGCTGCATCATCTCTCGAAACCATACTCCATATGAGTAATCAAACATGATGTTGGATAAGTCACTCACTCCACAGAGTGACACAAGAGCCATTCTTCTAATCCAAACATATGTCCTAGAAGAATTAATGTCCTGGACCATTTTCTATCTGGGGAATCTCTATCCATTGATCATCCATCTAACTGATAATCATTTCCAACACTACTGATAGTTTTCAAGGCAATCAGAAAAATGTCATTCAATAGAACACAACTGTGTCTATCCATAGTAGTACACAACTACAATCCAGTGGTACACTGACACACCAAGTAGCACAAAGATACTTGATCAATGACATATAGTCACAATCAATGGAACACATCCACCACAATAGTATACATCTACTATCCAGAGACATATAGTCTCCATAACAATCATATCATCTGATGTCAACCTGCACAGAAACATTGTTATGATATAAACTGAATTATCTGGGTCATTCTTCTACTCACATCTGTGAGATATGGAAGAGAATATTCCCTCATAAGGTAAAACGTCAATGATGAGCTATCTGGACTATTCTTCTCAAGCAAGGAAAAATAATTGTCCTGATTTCTAAGCCTGGACCATTCACCTATCTGGACCATTCCTCCGGCACTAAACAAAGTGCAACCTGGAGAGAATGCATCTGCCCTAGGGAATGTATGTCCCTGATTGTTGAACCTAGACCATTCACCTATATGGACCATTACTCCAACACTAAACAAAGTGCAACCTGGAGATAATGAATCTGCCCTAGGGAATGACTGTCTAGACCATTTCCTAAGGTAATGAGTGTCCTACACCAACGTCCAAAACGGACCATTCTTCGAAAATGCTCACAATTGTGAGCTTCGAAAGAATGACTATCTAGCGAGGCGGACCAGTCTTCTTGACCACTACTGAGAGTGATCGTCAAGAAGAGAGACTCTCCTAGACCATTCCCCCACACTGGCCACAAGGGGAATCGTTGTCTATGGTACATCAAAAATCCATCGAACCATTTTCATTACGAAAATGTCCGTTCGATCTGGACCATTTTCCGAAATGGAAAATGCCTGTCTGTTAGAAATCTCAAACCACTTCCCGAACTGGAAAGGAACTACTCATCCTGGACCATTTTTCAAACTTGAAAAATGATTGTCCATATATTAATGATTGTCCATATATCAATAACACATCAGTGCTCCCTCCCAACCTAGGAGTCATCTCTTCCTTTTTCAATAAGGAAGTCGTCTCCACAAGCTCCATCTTGAGTATGAAAACTCTTTCATCTTGGACAGAAGATTTACCAAAATGTTTGATTATCTTCTCATCTGTGGAGATATATATTGGAGAACCGCTTTCTCTTTTCTGGACTTCATCATGGAGAATGTAATGCTCGATGTGTATGTACTTTGGTCTTTTTGGAACACTGGTTTTCTCTGAAGGCTTCATACAACTATGATCATTACAGTATATCATAGTTGGATTCAGCTCTTTTGTTTCCTGCTAGCTCATAACATCATGGCAAGGGTCAAACTGGAACATATCCAAGTGGCACTTCTTTTGTCATCATGAGAGTTTGTCATAGATTTTCAATCCATCATCTTGGAGTTCTAAGTAACCATTCTGATACAATATCTCTGTTATATAAAGTTTTCACCACGCTTCTGCTGTGCATTGGAGGTTCTCCACCAAGTTGTCTTCTTTCATCTGCATACAAGTTTCTCTTTATGGTATACCTCAAATCCTTGAGGTTGCTCTTCATACGTTATTTGTTCAATTATTCTGGAGAACAGTCTTTGCATTCATCTGATGTAAACTCCAAACCATGGATATTGTGGACGATATAATGGCTCATGTAGAGGTATATCTATTTTACTGGAACAATCAATCATTATAGTCTTCTCCCTCCATTTGGGAGAACCTCTAGTTCTGGATATCACAATTCTTTCATTCATAAGTCTTCCATACATTGTTCTTCATCACAACTTTCAGTTCCTCTACTTTATTTCTTTTAGTGAGTTCATATCAGGCCATTAGTCTTGTGATTCTCGATACAATGACTGGTTGTTTTGGATTTTCTTTCTTTCTTGGAATTTTCATGTTCTTCCTCGTGTTTGTCTTTAGCTCTTGGGTCCATGGAGTTTTCTATAAATTCCATGCCTTGAAGATTCCAACTTCTTTCTTTCATCATAGGATCATGGATGTGGATGGACAACCAGGGATATTTTAAGGCTTCTTTTCGAAGAATACTTCTTCTAAAATCACACTTGAACACGTGCTGTGTTTCATGGTTGCTACCATGGATAGATACTTTATCATCTTCAATGGATCATATTATTTAGGATTAGCTCCCTCATAATCCTTTCTTCATGCATGAGTGCATGCTCATGTTTTTGGAATTTTGTAATCAGCTCCCTCCAACTAAGAGAGCCCATGCTTCCGTCTGCATCCTTATTGCCTTTTGCAAAGTGCCATAAGTCCTTTTCCAGTTTCCTCTTGATTGCTGACTTCTTTCTGTTTTTACTCCTTCTAGGTTTCTTCAAGTTTTATTCTGATTTCGGCTTATCTTGCAGCTGTTACTTATGTAATAACTTCAACATGAATTGTTACTAGGGTTTGTTGATGTACTTCATCCTTTCATGTGTATTTCCTGACTTGTAGTCATTTTGATAGCAATCCTTATCTTGTTGTTCTTCCATAGGTATAGCTTCTCTTTGAACATATTATCTTCTAGAAATAGATATGCAAGATATGTACAAAAAACATGGTATGTACAAGAACTATAAAGAGTATTGTTACCTTGTCTTAGAAGAAGAAATGTGTTTTGTCCTGCTTGACTTTATTTGAGAATTCCCTTTCTTCGGTGACTGATGATTCATGTGTTTCCTTCATTTTCTTTAACTTGGGACAATGATTCTTGTAGTGACCATACTTTCGACAATTGAAGCATTGTATCTTTGACATATCTTTCTCTTGATTTGGTTTCTTCATGGAGCCAAACTTCTTTTTATTCCTAAAATTCTTGAAATTTGTTGTGAAGGCTTGATAATTGTATTTCTCTTGGGGTTTCTCTTTTGCATTGATCCTTGATTCTTCAAATGTGGGATACTCCTTCCTTGTGTTCATGCTTGCGGCAAATGCATCTCATGTCTTGGGAAGACCATTGAGTACTATATTTACTAGTTCCTTCTCTGAAATGATCTCTTCAATGGCTTGTAATTGATCTCTCAACTAAGAGATTCTCATAAAGTATGATGTTATGCTGTTATCATCATTCATTTTCATGTCACGGAGCTCATTCTTTAGACTCATTACATGTTCAATGTTTCTAACTGAGAAGAGGTTTATTAGGGCATCATACATCTTATTAGATGAGTCAATATGGGAGATGTAGGGTATCAAGTGGTCTTTTATAGAGTCCACTATGATACTCATGGCATTGATGTCACTGTCTTTGAACTTCTCCAAAATTGCAATGTTCTAAGGTTCCTTCTCTTTTCCTTCTTCAAACTCTAGTTCCATGATCTTTTCTTTCATGATATCCAACACTTTATTCTTGGCAAGGATGAGGTCAATCCTTGTCTTCCACTCTCTAAAGTTAGAAGCCCTTTCTAACTTTTTTTCTAACTTCATAGAGTAAGTCATGTTTGCTTTAACTTGGTCAACCCTAGATTTGACCAAAAACTCAAACTTGACGTCTTAGCTTGCTGAGAGTACCATGATATGCGCTAGGCTAGGATGCACTAGTCTATCCAGAAATTAGGTCAATTCATTCACTTAAGGTGCTTCAACGAGAGGGTTAGGGTTTCGTTGTTGCAACAAAAACTGGTTGCAACTGCAACTACAACTGAGAAAATCCTCCCAATCTATCTTCCAACAGTTAGACTATCCGAATATAGTGTGGGCCCATAACCTGTTAGAAAGTAATGGATGTGCTCGTTTAACCATAGACAATATAATAATATTGTCACCCAACCATAGGCCGAAGCCACCCTCGAGCACCTTAATCTTAACAAAGAATCATTCTGGAAGAAAAATCTAGGCTAGATATCCAAACAAAGGTGGCGCACCTTTCTCCAAGGATAGCACACCAAGCAAGAGTAAGAAGAGTTGATCAAAGAGTCCAAACCATAACCAAGTGAGAGTCCAAGCCAAAACAAAAATCTGCTAGTTGCAACAGCTGCAACAACAACTCTCCTCCAAACTTGCACACAAACTAACCAACTGCAATGCGCACAAGTGTTGCTTCTGGAGTTCTGAGAATACTGGCCAGAATCAAGACTGCCCTCCTGTATTTATACTATTTTTGGCAGACTGCCTGGGTCGACTTCTCATTCTGGGTACTAATTCTTTAGTATATAACATTTCATTTAGTCGACTTCTTCTCTTGGAGGCTAATAACCTAATACAAGTCATTCTCTTGAGTCGACTTGTCTTCTAGGGTTATTAACCAATTAATTAGGGTTTCTTCTTGCTTCCCGGAATATTCTATTCTCGTCAGGTATACACATGGAGGTAAATACCTCCCCCAGCTACCATAATATCAACACTTACCCCTAATCAAGAGAAAAATGTCTAAAAGGGAGACATCACTGATATTGAATTCAAGATTAGGATTCATTTGCAAACCATAGAATTAGTTCATATGATTTGCGAACTATGAACACAAATATTCCATGAATTAACTTCAATAAATAGTTATTAAAGTGATCACGACATATACTCAAACTCAACTATATAACATAAATCCAATATTATATTTACATTGAACTAAAGAAACAGTTCATTTAATTCAATATAACATAATACAAGACACCCCCGGATGGGGTGACACGCGGCGAGGGGATGACACCAGGCTTAGCACTAAGCCCGGGCTTAAATGACGATGGCCGCCACCCACGCATCCACATTTACGATGGAGGACGACCACAACAGCAGCCATAAGGCGGAGGGACTCCTCCCTCGCGCGACCATTTATGCCCACTGCGTACTCAGCATGGTAGGTGTTAAAGGCGGTTAGGTGAACTCGGCTTCTGGTTATGTGTTTTCCTATGAGCCCGGACAAAGCGGGACTGCTCCAGCTTCAGCTCTGCTCTTCGCTTGGATGCTCTGGTGCAATCCTGCACTCCTTCTGTCCTGGCTCACCACCCCTACGCTGCATCTTGGCAAGGATTTTCCGAGAAGTTTGTCTTTGTGTGTGCCGAGACAGAGCTGGCCTGCTCGTGCTCAGCACCTGCAATCACTCGCGTCCTGGCTTTTCAAATTTTCTTTGCACCCGCTCTGTACATTCATTCACTCCCAGGATAATATGGCTAGAAAACGGGGCAGACCTCACCGTGGATCAGTCTGGAATGCCCACAAGGCGTAGAGGCGACGGAAAGAGCAATTGGAACGCGCTCTGGCCTTGGCGACCTCCATGCTTCGAAAGAAGGCTAGGGCTAAGAAATTGGCATTGCTCGCCACCATTGCAGAATCGGGAGCTGGCTGCAGTAGAGAGGCCACGGCAAAGAAGGAGACTGGAACAGAGGAGGAGTATCCCGCCTGTATCGTGGAGGAGGACCCGTTTATGGAGGACCTGTCGACTGCTGCGGAGCCCCGCGCCATCGTGGTGACCTGCCGGGAGGAAAGCAAGCCCAATTTGGTTCTGGATGAAGAGTTCCTCGGCTGCATTGTTGAAGAAGTTCCTTGGCCGGGTAATAGCAGTCCTACTAGCCACGAAATGCAGGCAACTGGAGCAGAGTTGAATGTGGATAACATTCGCTTGGTGAGGACGGCTGCAGGGGATGGGGCGAAGCAGAGAGAGTTCGAAGCTGGTAGTGATGCGACAGAGGACTTGAGGAATGCTTCCCTCGACGACGTGGGTGGCGGTCTGCATGGCTTTCTCCTACGTGCAGAGCACCTGGCCCTGGTTTTCGAGCTCCGTGGCCACATGTCTGACCTGGAGCATAGGGCCCTCCTCATGGGCCAACGCCTGGACATGCTTCTCGACACATATTCCAACGTTCCAGCTCAGCGGAAGTGCCCCCTCTGCGCGCAGGCTTTTGCCATCCCGGCTGGGTCCATGTGGCAGACTGGAGATGGCGACAGGTCACCGGGTACCTAGGTTTTTATGCTCTCTTGGTTTTTTCGTCTTTTTATGTTACTGTTTTACGTGCATTTGGACTATAGACATCTGTCCTAGTTTCCTCCAGGCAAGACATATGCTACTATCATACAACTGTTATTTGCTCTCCACCTATGCTGGTTTCCGGTAATCGGCAGCATTTTTGGTGACTCAGACACATGCCACTGTATATCCTATCAAAGTTTTTTGCTAATCTAATATAGCAAGCTCTACCCCCCTTTTTTATTTAAAAAAAAAACATAATACAAGAAAAGATTATGATAAACTAATAAATAGTTATCAGTTATCATCATCAAGTCTCCATGAACTCAAAATCAATTATGATTTAAATCTTATTAGGTTATGCAAAAATAGATTTATAGGATTGCAAATAGTATAAAACAACTGAAATTAACAATAGTGTTACAATCAATTATTAATACACTATTTTGTAACTGAATTTGAATAAAAAATGAATAAATAAAATAAAACAAGTTAACAATTCTTATAGTAGTGCATAGAAATAAAACCTGATATTAGATTAAAATAACTCCGTTTTTTACACAATCCTCCACAACAAGAAAATAGTACCATACAACAGTGTAATGCAACATTTATCTTACTTTTGAATTCTCCTTTCAGTTACAGATCTAGAACTCCCTTATCATTTTTTCCTTTCATCTTTTATAAGACCCAAGACCCCTCACAATCTCTAAAAACTATCATTAATTGAAGAGGGAATCTCTCCAATAAATCTGGAATTAGGATATTATTCCAAAGCTTTATTTTCTCCCATATCCCAAAAATACAAATGATCTCGAGCTATTAAAACTATTTGTTATTAATCATGAGATTGTTTTCAAGAATTGGAGGGTCTTCATGCAAGATTTTTGGTCCACATCATCTCATTGCATATTGTTATGTTTTTTCCACAAGTTTATCTTTGAAATATTGAAAATGCAAATGTCCATAATCTTCGATCAACACTCATATTTTCCACCTGTTCTAAGAAAAAAATAGAATAAATTAAAAACCTCAATAAAATGAATTAAAATAACAAAAAAAATACAAAATTAGAGTGGCTACAGAATCTTAGATTCTGTAGATTCTCTTTATTAACAAGAAAAATGAATAAAATAAAACATTATATTTAATTGGAAATCAAAATACTAATTTTAAACAAAATATGAATATCAAGAAGCAGAGATGTGAAATCTGAGTAAATGAAAATATTAACTGCTGGAGAGTTAATAGCCACAACACTTTATTTTTTATATGCTCTATGTTTTAGGTCAACTAATTTCCTCTCATATTATGAAATTAATGACTTTTTTTGTGATCTGAACTTCTCATTTTCAAGTTCCAAATCAATCAATCATTTTTAACTGCAGAATGGGCACAATATTATGATATTTGGCCTTCCAGAATGATGATTCCAGGCTGAGGTCAATTTTGGATTTCTCTTCTCCAGGTTTCTCCACTATTGGCGAAGATGGATCCTTTTGTGTAGTGGTCTCTTGAGTAGACTCAAGCCCCTCATCCTCAACAACAATAGGAGAATCAATGTTGGATGTTCTTTTTGACTTATTCCTGAGCATTCTTCTGATTTTTCTTCCTTGCTTTTTATTTTTAAAATCAATCAATTCTTTTGGGTTATCACATGCATCTACAACAGAGGATTTAACAATTTTAAGGGGTTTTGATGAAAAAATAATGGTTGTAGTTTGAACAAAAGATTCTCAAAAATCGATAGCTGTAGAAATCGTGGGTTTTATTTCCAAAGAAAACTTCTGACTCTTGTTGTGTGTTACTATGGGAGACTATGATAAGACCTGAGAGAGATCAACATCTTTATAATCAATCAATTCATTTAAGTTTTCACCTATATTTATAACAGAGGGTTTAATGATTTTAATAATAATAATAAAAAAAAAAAACACAACTATTCCATCTCTTTAATTTCAGAATCAGAAAATTTAATCTAGAAATTAGATCCCTGAGAAATAAAAACGTTTAATACAATATAAAAGTTCATATGCCAAAATAAAACCAAAACAAATGTCATAAGAAGAGCATATAATGTCATACTGAGGATTTGCTCATACAATTTTTCTCTAGTCGGTAAATGGGAGAAAACATAAAAACAAATGCCTTCCAATGGATCGAGTATATCTCCCAAGCTACACATCGATTTGGTAAAAACCACATGGGTCGACTGATTTGATCCATTCAGGGAAAAACCCATATCACATTTTTTCGAAATTCGACACGGTTTAGTCAAAAATTGAACTCAAAAATTGTGTGTTTGTATTGATTTCGCCTATCTTCAAACCATTGTATTTTTTCCCACAATACTCTATACGACTCAGGAAAACATACCAAATAGGAAAAAGAACAAGGATAAAAACATAGAGCTAACTAAACCAGATATTGATTACAACCCACAAGAAACCCTGAAAACTGAAGCTGTAACTTATGACAAATGCAATGTATTTTGGTGTTGTCTCTTTCATATCAGACCCACAACTCTGCGTTTAATGGTAGTACATTGATGAATGTCCTTGGAATATTTCCCATTAAAATTGAGGGAAAAAACTTCAGCCAACTGCGAATTATAACCATGAAAGCTTAATAAAAGCTTGAGCCATCCTGCTTGTTGGAGCATGGCATGGTAGTCAGTCAAAGTTTCTATTAATTCAAGCCCTGCAGGTTCGACTGTAGAAATCAATCCCATACTAAAAAATACTTCTAACTCTCGGGAAGAAACACAATAAAATTCAGGAACAGAGGTAAAAATACAGATCTATAAGGAAATCTTCATTTGCAATCCTCGCAGCAAAGGGAAAGGAAAACCCTCATGAATGGTAAATCAAAATGCATGAAATGAAAACACCCAAATGACTAGATCAATGCACCCAAGCAAAGGGAATATGAAAGGAATTGAATGCCTAATTCCAAGCACCCAAGCAAAGGGAATATGAAAGGAATTGAATGCCTAATTCCAAGACAATGGTACTAGAGATGAAAGGAATTGAATGCCTAATTCCAAGACAATGAATCCAAGCAAAGGGAATATTCATTAATTTTTAATTACATTTCTACTTATGGACAAAAAAAATAGTTATGAGGTTTTAAAAGATTAGCACACATCTATGTTTTTTTAAATACCTCTTTATCCGACATTGCTTCACTAATAGCAGAGCTTTTCAGTACCCCAACGGAGTTTTCTTGGTACAATGTGTGTATTTACCCAATTCTAGCGAATATGTTCAGTACCCCGGTGGGTTTTCACACATTTCCCACACTAATGTGCCTCCAACTCTCTAATGCGACCCTTTAGATTTATATATTTGGAGAATTTCTTTTAGCAATTAGGTGAAGAGAGTGGGGTGGTACAAGAGGCTTTTTACTTGAAGGATCGGATGTAATACCAGTTGATTTTGACCTCACTAGTTTCTCTTCAACTACCAAAGTAGAGTGTTTAATATGTGGAGGGGATGGGAGGGATTCAAAGTAAATAATGTCAGCAATTCTTACCTTCTTAAAGATAAGATTATAATGCTTGAAACATATCTAAATGTTCTCCATAGCTAATAGTTAGTGTATAAGAAAGGTGAAGACTTAGTATAGATGACCTTTAGATAAATGAAATAATATTAAAAAGGTAGAATAAGGATTTCCCCATGTAGGAAAACTAATGTTGCGTAGAAAATATTCCCC
This sequence comes from Picea mariana, assembly GCA_032191745.1. Classification (NCBI taxonomy): domain Eukaryota; kingdom Viridiplantae; phylum Streptophyta; class Pinopsida; order Pinales; family Pinaceae; genus Picea; species Picea mariana. The sequence goes on along the minus strand of JASDQU010737775.1, from coordinate 149,614 downwards.
CATATCATAAATCAAAAAATCCAATCAAAAGAAGAAAACAAATAAAATCAGAAAACTTCAATCTGCAAATGGAGAAAGAAAATGCAAATCTAAAGAAAATCCAAGTTTGAAAATAAACTTCAGCAAGACGACTTATGAACACGTATCTCAACAAAAGAGTGAAAATAAGAAACATGTGTGTTCGTCTTAAGTTGGTATCTTAACAAATTATATCTTACAAAGTTGAAGTTGATTGGCATTTTTATTCAAACCAAAAAAAAATTCAAAAATATCAGCTACAACAATGATTAGAAGAATGAAGTTAAATCAAATTAGATGAAAGAAAAATAAATATTGAGAGACTCCATGATTTAGCTTCTTTTTTCAGATAGTTGGCTTAGGTTGATGGATAGTTGGTAATGATTGTTGGTTGTCATTGATGTCAACCCTTGGAGAGTGATATTGTAGATTGATGTCAACCCTTAGTGATTTATGTCAACCCTTGAAGAAAGATCGGTAGCACAAAGGTTTGGGTAATGGACCCAAGTTTGTTTGATGTAAAGATGACTCATTATTTTCTTGTCATGGTTGATAATAAGTACAAATGGATCAATTCCAAAGTGGTCCCCTTATGGTGAAAGCCCTCATGGGAAGATGCTTTGCAGATTGAGTTATCCTATAAATATGGTTAGAGAACCCATGCTTATTTCTGGAATAATGATATGAAGGTCAGTGAAACTATCCTAGATGGATAGTTCTTGTCATGCCATTTTTGGTGGTATGTGAAACGTCACATAACAAGTTGGAGAACCCAGGTTTGGGTAATGGACCCAAGTTTGTTTGATGGATAATGGTATGAGTTTTGATATATTTTTAGGTAATACTATTCTATATGGATAGTACATGTCATTCCATTTCTGGTGGTATGTGGAATGCCACATAACTCATGGTTGGAGAGTTATGGCCTTACGAAGTTGGAGGACCCTCATATGTCATCTAGAAGCCCCAAAAGGTCAAAGTAGTCAAAGTAGTTTAAGAGATTTTTAGAAGGTAAATAATAAAGTGAAGTGATGCGTGTATTATAATTCAAAGTGAATACAAAATAAATTATTTAAATAATTAATTTAATGGAGAAATTAGAAGTGGGTTAACCCTAAAATAAGGAAAGTGGGCAAAGTGACCTAGAAAATGTTTTTAAGGAAGCTACTTGGAGAGTATAAATAAGAGGCAAGACTCTCTCATTTTATATCACACTTGAGCATATTGAATATATATAGGTTTTTGAGGTAACCAAAGGATATCTAAGCCGAATTTCTAAGGGAAGGTGAAGAAAAGAAGGCCAGAATTCAAGGAAGGATAAATTATTTTGATGATGCTTTCTAAGGTATGCTATTTACAGGCCATCTCACCATTTTTGCAATAAATTTTTTTATAGAATGATTCAGACTGTGAAATTGCTATGCCATTGAGGAAACATATCTAAGTATCTGTGGTAAAACATTCATATTGTGGGTCATTGGAGTTTTGGATTTACACTCTGTGGAAAATAGGGTTTGTGGCTAGTCCTGAAACTAGTCTAAAACAGGTGTTTCGGGTACAAATGTCATAACTTATTCATAACAGATCCAAATTCTATAATACCAAATGCGTTGGTTAGCGTACAGTCTTTTGTATTCTGTGTAATATTTTCAGATCAATTCAAGAAATATTTTGTGTGAGGCACGCTATATAAAGTCGCTCTCTAGAATAAGCCAGAATTCAACAAGGTATGCCATTTTTTCTATAAATCCTTTTCTGAGAGGTTCCAAGTAGTGGAACCTGGAGTAATTGCATAAAACACACTAAAAAAAATTGTGTATCAGTTTTATATATTTATTTATTATAGGTACATAGTTATAATTATTTCAAGTTAGGGTTGTTGACTAATCCAAAACTAGTCATGTGAGACTAAAGAAAAGTTTGATGAAAATGATAGTCTGTTGTTGTTAAAGTTAAGGAAGGTTTGCAGGTATGTGATCATATACACCAGGTCTATTACATAGTTACAAATCATATTTGGATGATGATATTGGTGAGGGATTTTGGTTGAGGTACATGTTGGGTACATGATTGAGACTAGTAGTTGATGAGTTGGCACATACATGAGGTGTATAGTTGATGATGTTGGTACATATTGATGAGTCATAGTTGATGAGTAGTTGATACATGATCGGTACATACCTGGTACATGGTTGGAGGCACTTGTTAGTACTTATGTTGACACGTGGTTTATGGATGATGTAACATACTTGTATTGGTATATTATTAGAAGCACATATTGATCTTGGTGATGATTATGAGTTGTTGTGTTATGGTTGGTTGATGCACATATTTGAGAGTTGTCTTGGTGATTGATCTTGGTGAGTAGATCTGATTTGGTTGATAAGATTTATGAGACAGGTTTTTGTGATAGGTTCTTTGGACAGGTTGTTGTGACAAGTTATTTGTATAGGTTTGGTGCATGGTTGATGCACTTATTTATGGTACAGGTTGATTACAGGTTGAGGTACATATTGGTGCATGATTGATGTACTTGTTTATGATACAGATTGAGGTACAGATTGGTGTATGGTTGATGCGCTTGTTTATGGTACATGTTGATTATAGGTTGATTGGTACATGTTTACAGCAGTATATCGCACAGTGATAGTGTGAAAGTGGTTCCATCATTCTACTTATACTTCAAGGCAGTTGGATGGGGCAAGGGCAGGTGGTTGTTGCCATCTTCCGGTTGTAGCCGGAGAACATAGGGGTTTGTAGCCTCCTTCTAGTTGTAGTTAGAGAATTGGGGAGTTGGAGCTTCCTTCAGGTTGTAGCCTGAGACACTAGGGGGTTGGAGCCTCCTTCTACTTGCAACTGGAAAACAAAGGAAGTTGGTGCTTCTAGTGAATGTAATTCTTCAAGACATATAAGAAAAATCGTTATGTGGTTTTCTCCTGCTTTGGGTTTCCACGTAAAAAATTGGTGTATTATGTATGTGTATGATTGTTCACTTGTTCATTGTTTATTTACTCTGCAGTTATTGGATGCTAATGCTAATTTGATATAACACTTGGATTATATGGTTAAAAAGGATTACATTGCTCTATTACTGATTCACCCCCCTCTCAGTAATCCAACATATTTGCAATTTGGTCTGCATCATTGTTGCTTTGCCTAGCTTTAGAAAAAGGTGGAACAAAGAGAGTGTATTCCAAGTAAGAAGGGGTAATAGATTTACTGAAGACTTGTAAAACAAATAGAGCTTAGATCAGCAAAAACTAAAACAAGAGCAAAATTAAAATCCTAAAGAAGAAATTCAAGGATGACCATATGTAAGGTAGCTAGAGAGGTAGTGGGGGAGGCCCAGAGGGCCCATAATGATAATAGTGGAGGTCATTCAATGTAAGGTGGACTAGGTCCACTATATTATTAAATAAGGCCCACTATGGTAGTTAGATATAATAAATGTAAGGGAACTTCTTAGAAGGTTCTACTTCTAGAAGATTCCTCCTCTAGAATGTTCTTAGGTGATGGTAGCACTATATAAAGGGGCTCAAGCAATGTAATGAGACATAAAGAGAAGTATTGTATTTAGAGCGGTAGCTCAATAGGAGGATTCCCCCTCGAAGAGGCAAGTGAACAGGAGAGGATCCCTTCCATAATAGGATCCATTGTACGGTGTTGCCCTACCTCAAGGGTTTGATAATAATATTGTGTGGTTTCTTCTATATTGCTTTGTGGATCTATTGTGTATTCAGTAATTGTGTTGATTATATCTTCAGATCTGGTATTGGTTCTTAACAAGTGGTATCAGAGCACTTTCCTTGGGCAGACATTGTGGACAAATATTTTTTATTTTTGCAGATTTTTTTTTTCGGAGAAGAAAAAACAGGGCCGCGACATTCTAGAAGTTTTCGGTAAATTTCTGTGAAAAATTTGCAGAAAAGGGTTGTATATCTGAGTTCCCCTCGGAAAAACAACCAATTTGAAAAAAAAAATCGTCCAGAACGGAGTCCGGAAGGTCAAGATATTGCGGTTTTAAAATCTGCAATTTTTCAAGGTTTTTTCTACGGACGACGGTGCGGTTTATTTTTATTTCTGTAGAATTTGAAGGCCGAATTTGCCCAAATAAATTACAGATCTGAGTTCTTCTCACAATTTCACCCAATTTCAAAAAAAAAATCAGCCGAAACAGAGTCCGGGAAGTGAAGTTATGAGCATTTTAAGTTCAACAGTTTTTTAGGGTTTTTCCAGAACAAACCGCGATTTTCTGCCGAAACTTATTGGGTCAATTTTTTTGAGTTTCTTCGTGACGGCTGCAGGACCGAAGAGTTCATAGGGTGCTCAGATGGCTGTTTCATCTCAAACCTTGAAAGAAATTCTTCAATCATTCAAAGCCCAAGTGGATGCTAGATTGGATGTGTTAGCACAAGGCCTCACAGACAGCCTCACAAATATCATTACAGATGGCCTCATTGATAGTTTTCATAGTATTCAAGATTCATTGAATGACATGCAGGAGAGATTTCTTATGCAGGGCTTCATGAATGAATATAATCAAGAAAGATATGCTTGGTATGATTTTGAGGACGATTGTGATGATTGGTATATGGATAGTTGTCATTTCTGGGATGACAACCACTTCCATATT
>JASDQU010737775.1:134578-144803 GCA_032191745.1 Picea mariana | reverse complement strand
ATAATAGTGGAGGTCATTCAATGTAAGATGGACTAGGTCCACTATATTATTAAATAAGGCCCACTATGGTAGTTAGATATAATAAATGTAAGAGAACTTCTTAGAAGGTTCTACTTCTAGAAGATTCCTCCTCTAGAATGTTCTTAGGTGATGGTAGCACTATATAAAGGGGCTCAAGCAATGTAATGAGACATAAAGAGAAGTATAGTATTTGGAGCGGTAGCTCAATAGGAGGATGCCCCCTCGAAGAGGCAAGTGAACAGGAGAGGATCCCTTCCATAATAGGATCCATTGTACGGTGTTGCCCTACCTCAAGGGTTTGATAATAATATTGTGTGGTTTCTTCTATATTGCTTTGTGGATCTATTGTGTATTCAGTAATTGTGTTGATTATATCTTCAGATCTGGTATTGGTTCTTAACACCATAAGTGTATCAAACTTTTTCCAACTGAAAATTTCTCATTATATTAAATATATAATTGTGTACATGTACTAGAACTTGTCCAAAAAGTTCAATTTTTTTTTGTTCTAATCGTTCCTCAAACTAAGATGAGAATGCACACAAGCTAATATCTTAAGTTTTACAAATTGGTAAATACCCAAAATTCCCTCCCCATATCATAAGGAGTATATACCTCTACCACAATGAGCTAATGGAACTGATTCAAAACATATCTACCCCATCTTGGAAAATATAGTAAAATATGTTTAAACATCTAGTGGGTCCTTAATTTCCTTCTTCCCACTGGGTATAATACATTTTTCCTACTTTTTCCTGCCACTCCCCTTAAGATCCAAAAATTAACTTGGGTCCTAATGGTTGAATGCCAACTTAAGGATCTTTGTAATAATTGTGATGACAAGTATTTTCTGGGGCACAATTGTAAGGAACACAATATTTTTATGGCTCTGTTTGAGGATTTTTCTAAACAAGAGGAAAATGTTTCCCATGTACTCGCACCAACCCCACTAGTTGATCTTAATCATCCCTCTAATGCACCGAAAGTTGAACCATTGATATCCTTGAATGCACTCATTGGTTTCTCTGCTCCCCAAACCCTCAAGTTAATTGGATACATTAAGAATGGGAAATGCATCATTATAGTTAACAGTGGAAACACCTATAATTTTATTCATCATCACATTTCCCAAGAATTCAATTTCTATATTCGTCTAGTTAATGATTTCCAAATCAAGATTTTCAATGGGGGTTCCATGAAATTTGGAGGGTTTTGTGAAAATGTGTCCCTACAAATTGGTCAGTACCCTTGAAATTTCATATGTTTTCTATTGAAATGGGTGGTTGTGACATTGTACTTGGCCATGAATGGTTATTCACTCTCGACCCTATCACCATGGATTTCCATAAATTAACCATGCAATTCCAGTAGGAGGGCCAACATCACCAATTCCAAGGCATCATAACAAGGTCACTAAAGATCATTAGATCCCACTGAATGGAAAATCTCCTTAGAAAAGGTCATTCGGGCATTATTTACCAATTTTGTTTCGTTCAGGAAATTGAGACACCCTCTATCCATCTCGACCTCCAATACATCCTCTACGAACACCAAGTTATGTTTCAAACCCCCCATATACTCCTCCCTTCTTTAGGTGTCCATGATCATTCCATTCCACTAGTTTTGGGTAGTCTCCCTCCAAATGGTCTCCCTTATAATCATCCCTTCACCCAAAAGAATGAAATTGATAATATTGTTCATGAATTGCTAGAAGTCGGTGTCATTTGCCCCAACACCATCCCATATTCTTCTCTAGTATTCATGGTACTCAATAAATAAGGTACTTGGTGCATGTTTCCTAATTTTTGCACCCTCAAAAAACTCACAATAAAAGACAAATTTCTCATTCATGTCATTGATGACCTTTTGGATGAATTAAGTGGTGCTTAGTATTTTACCAAACTTGATCTCTGCTTTGGCTACCACCAAATTCATATGAAAGAAGAATACATTCCCAAGACTGCATTTAGAACTCCTGAGGGTCACCATGAGTTCTTGATTATGCCATTCAGCCTCTGTAATACTCCTTCCACTATTAAAATTCTCATGAATCATGTCTTCCATCCTTTCCTCCATCATTTTGTCTTGGTTTTCTTTGATGATATTCTCATCTACAACAAAACTTCGCAAGCCCACTTACCCTTGTGTATCAAGTTCTAGAACTATTATCTTTGCACAAACTTATTCTTTAACAGTCTAAATGTGCTTTTGGATCCTTTGAAGTAGAGTACCTTGGACATATTGTCGGCGAAGATGGTGTCAGGGTGGATCCAAAGAAAATTGAAGCTATGCAAGATTGGTCGTACCCAAAAAATCTTAAAAGTATGCATGGATTCCTAGGTTTGATTGGATATTATCATAATTTTTTTTCAGAATTATGGAAAAATCGTAGCTCCCCTCACAATGCTTCTTAAAAAGAATGCTTTCGGTGGACTCCAACAGTCGTCCATTCCTTCCAAGATTTGAAAGTGGCTATTGGCACTACTCATGTTCTGGATCTCCCTGACTTCAACAAGACCTTTCTATTAGAATGTGACACCTCAGGGAAAGGCATTGGGGCTATCCTCATGCAAGATGCTTGACCTTTGGCTTTCACCAGCAAAAAATTGTCTGAGCACCATTTGGGCCAATCCACCTATGAAAATGCTGTATATTATGCATATTGTGGATCTCTGGTGTCGTTATCTCTTAGGGAAATGCTTCGAAATTAAAATTGATCATCAAAGTCTCAAGTATTTTCTCGAAAATTGCATTTCTTCCTCGGAGAAACAAAAATGGGTAACCAAGCTATTTGGATATGATTATGAGATCATATACAAAAAAAAGGAAAATAAAATGTGGTGGTTGATGCACTTTCTAGGAAATATGAAGAAGATGGGTCCCTTTTTTCCCTCTCTTTCATTGCCATATATTAGTTTCATGAGGTTCTTTGGGAATGGTTGCAAGACCCCAAACTTTCTAGACTGATCCAAACACTATAGTAGAATACACAATCTTCTCTAGGGTACTTGTGGCACCATCACAAGCTTCATTATAATGGTCACCTGTATTTAAGAAAATAGTCGAACCTTAAATCTACCATGCTCTCTGAGTTTCATGCTTCTCCAATAGTTGTGAATTTTGGTTTTACCAAAACCTATGAATAGTTCAAACGTTATTTTTTCTGGGATGGTATGAAACATGAAATCCACACCTTTGTGGATAAATGTGATACCTTTCAACACAATAAGGGAGAGTCAGTCAAAGATTAAGGGACACTCCAACCTATTTCAATTCCACCTACTATTTGGACAAATATTTCTATGGAATTCATTGTTGGCTTACCTAAATAAGGAAATAAGCCAATCATCATGGTAGTAGTGGGTCATCTTTCCAAATATGCTCATTTTTGTGCTCTTAAACACCCATTCACAACATCCACCATGGCTCATTTTTTTATGGATAACATCTTCAGACTTCATGTCATGTCTCATTCTATTGTTTCTGACTGTGATCCAACTTTCACCAGCACTTTCTTGCAATAATTGTTTCAACTCCAGGGAACCCAATTGCATCTCATCACAACATATCATCCTCAAACTAATGGACAAACTAAAGCAGTCAACAAGTGTTTGGAAATCTATTTAAAGTGTTTTGTGTCTCATAGATAAAATCAATGAGTTTAGTGGTTACCCCTCGTTGAATGGTGGTACAACACCTCTTACCATACCACCACTCACATGACTCCTTTTGAATTATTCTATGGGAAAAATACACCCTCAGTTCTATCATACATGCTCAATATCTCCAAGGTTAAACAAGTGGATCAAACTCTTACAGTTCCCATGGCTATTCTCCATAATCTCAAATAAAATTTGGTCATGGCTCAGAATCACATGAAAGAACAAGTCAATTAGGGTCATTCTAAACATGAATTTGTTGAAGGGAACAAGTGTTTCTTCATCTACAATCTTATAAGAAATATTCACTCAAATCCCAGCACTATCAGAAACCTTCCCCCAAATTTTATGGTCCTTATCGTATTCTTAAGAGAGAGGGGCCAATGGTCGACCACTTAGAGTTGTTAAGTCACTCTAAGATCCATCCAGTTTTTCATTTTTCCTTCTTAATGAAAGTGCTCGACACTAGGTGCTAGACTCATACTAGTCTACCTGAGTTGGATGAAGAAGGTTCTATTTGGTTTTACCCACAAGCAGTCTTGGACCAGCACAAGCATCATTTATTGGCACACTATCAATGAAGTTTTAGTTCAGTGGAAGGACACACAACCAAAATATGCCACTTGAGATCTGACTACCATTCTGCAACAATTTCCTCATCTTAAGCCTTGAGGAAAAGGTTGTTTTTAAGGGGGATCTCATGTTTGGTACCTAACCTCTCTAACCCCTCATGTAGGTATAATAATATATTTTCCATGTAATAAAGGTTGATATTAATAAGTAAGGCCTGGTAATAAGGTGAACAAGTCAAATGTAAGAATACCTAATGGAAGCTTCCACTTCTAGAAAGGTCTTCCTCTAGATTGTTATTATGGTAGATAGATTTAGTATAAATAGAAGTCGAGGGAATGAGAATTTTTTTATTGAGAATTATTGTAATAGAGCATTGTTCTATTGGAGGTTCCCCCCTCAAAGAGGCAAGTGAAGATTTCTCCCATTTCAATAAAGGTATCATTTTGGTGTGTTATTCTCCAGATTTTGTTGTTCCATTTGTAATTTCTGTGATATTTTTTTTCCCTCTTAGTATAACACAACCATGTGCATAAAATTTAGGATCGTTGTGGTACATATTTGGTTGTACAACCAAATCCTAAATATTTCATAGAAATACCCTCTAAAGTTGCATGGTTGATCCCTGTTGGATGTATGGGCTGACTCGGGTTCTATATTAGTTCTCCAACAAAACCCTAGAAACCATCAACCCCTCTGGTAAACTAGAAGGAAACACTATGCACATAGTGCACAACACCATCTCACCCGATATGGCTTATGGGTGACTGCAGGATGGAGATGTTTGAAGTCATGGAAGGGATTGGGGATGTTCTACTCCTTCTACTTTCACATGCATCATATTATACCATTCATCTAGATCTAACAATTATTTCATTCTGCATTATCAGTACTGCACACTACAAAATAGTATTCTAGCCATTCATCATTCATTCATAATTGCATAAACAAGAAAAAAATCATTCAAACACATCACAACACATGATTTTACCGTGGTTCACCGCCTGGGCTACGTCCAAAAATATCTTCTTCTTGTTTGTTATTCTTCATCAAAATGGCGTTGAATGCATTACATCATAAGTTTATTAATGGTGAGGTTGACCAACGTCGCACCAAGCTCCACATCTTTCGACCTAAAACCTCATTTATAATCCATCTAACTACACCTTATTTCCTCAGTTATTCCACAAAATAGATACTTCGACTCAATACTCAAAAAGGTGCTCAAAGTACTCCTCTCATAAAAAAATGATAATGATACCCCTAACTACCTCATACATCCTCTATTATACTTCAAAATTGGGTAAAAACCCTTACATTATAATCCAAAACCCTAATTCTAAGTGGACTCAAATTTTCCACTTTCTAACTATTTTCGTCTCTAATCCATAATTATGTCATGTTGCTTTTCCTTTGTTCCTGTCTTGCAATATTTCTTTGGTCCATTATGCCTCGTTTACTGCATTGTATATCGAACCTTACACCAAAAATGATTTCTCCAGAAAGCCCCCAACACTAACATGTGGCTCGTCCCAATCCACTTAGGAAGTGTGTGCATCCTTGATAGACTTCTCTAGTTGCTGGAATCTTCTTGACATTTCTCCAGTGCATGTCTTCACATGTGCACTCTTTTCTACAACAAAATCCATAGTCTATGTTGTGAGGTTCTCCTTTATCATATATTCAATATCCATCTGGCCCTTGGTTTCATCCATTTATGTTAATATCTTCTTTGTATCTTCTTGTAGTGGCTCCAGCTGAGCCTTCCTCATATTCTTCTCTATCTACATAGTTTTTAATTCTGCTTGTAAATTCTTGAGCTCCTGCACACTCCTCTTCCTTTCCTAAATGTTCATGGTATTTTTCTTCTTCTTCAGTTCCTGCATGGATGTGTTGACGCTTTCTTCTTTCTGTTCTAATGTCTACAATTTTTCATCTTCTTCCAGACTTGTCCAAAGTTGCGCACTTTTCTCATATAAGTCTGGAATCTCCTTAACATTATGCATTGTGTTCTCTATGTTCCCTATAGACTCTTGCTCTCTCTATGATCTCACCTCTAGTGGTGTTCTTGGGTTCAATTGTGCCATCAATTCTGTTATATGACTCTTATAATCTTCCATCACCTATGCGATCTTCCCAATTTTCTCCTCGGTTTGTAGGTGTGTCCCTTCTTGTGCATTGTCTGGAATTGACTTAAAGACTTATTCAATGTGCTCCTCTATTTGGCCAATGCATTTCTTTTCCTAGTTCTTCTCAACTTGTATTTCCTTGAGAGTTATCTTCAATGTGTCCTTTATATCCTTATCCATTTATAACTTCATAGTGTTTGCACGTGTTGTGGATTGGACTTCCTGTGTGACGCTGATTTGCAATTTGTACAACTCTTTCATGGGGATCTTGGTCAAAGCCAAGTCCAAGTGATCAATCTCATTTAGATGTTTCTGTGTTTTCTCCTCTTCTAACTGCAACATATCCTGAGTGATAGGAAAAATCTCACTCCTTGATGCTATGATTTGTATTGTTTCCTGTGTTGGGATTGGCTTCACTTGAACAATCTACGCCTTTTCTTTCTGATGTACTTCACTCAGTTGCATTTGCACCAGTGTTTCCTTCATTTTTTATAATATCTTTATGATATCCTCTCTTTTCATTTTTGTGTCTTCCCACGACTCTGCTATGCAGTCTTATACTTTCTTTGCCACCATTTCGACATCATCTTATGTGATGGTGAGTTCTGGGACATTTTTGTGTTACTTCATATTTTTCCTCTGTCCCCTTGTCTGCAACACATCTCTATTATGTGGCAGAGTCTCTGTCTACACTGAATTTGTAGGTATCTCTATATCTGGGATGTCTCCTCCTCCTTGTTCCTCCTGCACAGGAATAGTTGTTTCCTTTTGTGTGCTTCCATTAGTTTTATTCTTTGGTTGTGCTCCTCTATTGGTAACTCCGATGCAATATTTATCTTGCGTGACTGGCCTTGGGATAGTCTTATGTTGTCTTGGTTTTCTTTTTGTCGCACTCCTCCAATATATTTTGCACGCTCGACGTATTTTTTGGTGTTTTCTATCAGATGGCTGTTTTTTTGCGATGTGCCATCTTGCTTTGGTTGTTTCCCTTTTTTCCCCTTCTTTGGTGTTATTGTTACTCGCCACTCATATAGTCAGTATTTCATGGCCCATTAGACTTCCTCTCCAATGACACAATATCTCATATGCATCCAATTCTTCTTTGGGTCCCCCTTTGCTTGTATCCATACATTGTGCCTTGATACATGAAAATTGGTGATATATTTATGCACCTCCACCACTTCAAATGGTATCCTCCAAGTCTTGGCCCCCTTTTCTTTTATTTCCTCAAAGTATGTCGTGAATATAATGGAGTTGTTCTTTCTGTCTCTTGTGGCTAATGTGCCACAATGTTGCATATTGCGCTACACAGGACTTGTTGATCCTATGAAAAAATATGTTGTATTTGGGGTGTCTCCATCTTACTAATGAAATAAGTATGAGTAGTCATGAATAGTGGAAATTCGTGCCTAAGTACTAAGCATCCTGAAAATCATCCAAAAATAAGTTTAGCAAATATGGACTCCATTTAAGTACAATCCCCTTCATTCACTATGTGGTTGCTCCTATCACCCCTACTAGTGCCTCCTTGCGACACTTCCTGGGTAATTTTCAATCCATTAACTTTGTTTCTAACCTTGTCACTGGTTCATTGATTCTATTGATTAAAATCCCCATGGATCCTCTCACCGTTCCATAATTTTCTTCATCTCTTCCACTAAGGTCTTATCCTTGGTTTTATCATCTAGGTATTGTGCAGGTTTCTCCCCATCTGCGAGCAGACCTGCTATTTTTCAATTAGATCCACATCGATCACGAATGGCATGTCCAACCACAAAATTCCCCCATGTACTAATTCCAACAATCGTTTGACACAATTGTTCACATCCTTTCCACGTCCAAAATGTGAGATATCCAGTAAATTCATTATCCCCGTGTTGTATAAACATGTTATCCACTACATTGAATCAATTATTGGGACTCTTGATGCACTGATCCCTTTTATTTCCATGTATACCTACAACTCAAATTCTAGAAAATTTTCTTTGTCTGTTACATCATGGTCTGAATATCTCAATTTTTCTACACATCCCATAATATTCGGGAGAATTGTCACTCCTTCTAGTATGCATGGTAATATTATCACAACTTATTCCTATTTGTGTGGATACCTATGAATCATCTATTTCCCCTTGTCTTTTTCCATCGTGGTGGATGGCCCTGCTACCTAGCACACATCCTCTTATGATTCTGCATCTGATTCGGGTTCTTCTGTAATGTCCTCAACTTGCACGTGTTCCTCTGTTTGTGGCTCTATCTCTGCAATAGGTTTATGAACTGGTTCAGCCTCTACCCTGGGCTCGTTAGACTTTGTTCTTTCCTCATATTCATCATTTTTTTCTTGCAACCCTCCCAGGCCCAGCTGCTACGTAGTGTGGTTTTTCTCTTGAGTTGTTGAATCCACCTCCATCCGTTCTGGCTCATGTTCTTTAAATGGTGTCAGGACAACTGGTTCCAGTGATGGAATCATGTCCACATCCATGAATATTTCATTTACACTAGGTTTTTCTACCTATGGGTCTGGTTCTTATGGTGATCTGGTGTTGTTGTGGGTTCTCCTTGACATTTGATTGGGTGATCCAACCTTGGGTGGCACCATACTATGAATTCTTGACTCTAGTGCTCTGAATCGATACTAAAAAATTTGGGGACACTTGGTTGCTCTGTGTGCTTTCTTGACTTTCTCTCTTTATCTCTTTGTATACTCTAAGTTACAATGAATATTACTTTGCAAGTTTCCTACTTTTATAAGGCTTGTCATTAATTATCTATCATATCCCACTTGACTGCCTTTTTTCATTTTCTGGTCATTCTCGTGTTCCGACGCACTATGTTTACTTTCCTTTCGCATATTGTCTTGAGTTCTGTCACACCAATTTATTGTTTGTTTTGAAATCACTTCAGTTTATGTCATACCTCTTTTTATCTTTTGCTGCGTTCTATATTTTTCAATTATCTGTCTATCACGTATTCCTCTACCTACTTCTTTATAGATTTTTCACATTTTTCTATTTTTTTTCTTCCTTTTTCTTCTTTTAACTCCTACTATTTAAAATATGTACAAGTATAAATTATCTGTTTCAACTATTGATGGTTAGTGGGTTGATTGTTCCTATACAGTTTCAATCGACTGCCATTCACCAAAACTTGAATTTCCTTGCCTGCTAAATCATGTTGTTGCACAACACCTCCATTTGTTACATACTTTATCTGATATGGACTTAGCTAATGCATTCTAAGCTTCCCTGGGTGTTGTAAACTGTAATGTCCCTTTCCAAATAGGAGCTCCAGAAGAGGAGGTTTAATGGTCTAAACCACCCCATTAGACTATAGCCAGGGCCAAAGAGGGGTAAACAGGGTTACTAGAGGTCACTCCAGTCACAGGTGTTATATTCAGAAAGTGACATTGAGCTAACAAGAGTTAACAACGCTTTACTAGAGGTCACCCCAGTCACAGATGTTATATTCGGAAAGTGACATTGAGCTAACAAGAGTTAACAACGCTTTACTAGAGGTCACCCCAGTCATAGGTGTTATATTCGAAAAGTGACATTGAGCTAATAAGAGTTAACAACGCTTTTAAGTCATTATGAGCTAAAAATAGAAGTCAACAGTGAATTAGGGTTTCAGCAGTGATTTAGGGTTTCAACATGATTTAGGGTTTTGGAAAACTATAAAGGAAGGGTCAGTGACCTAATTCATCATTATGCAGATTATGACTTGTCATTGAGGAGAAGAGGCGCATCTCAGGAGAGATAGTTCAGTGTATTCCAGGAGGAAGACACCAGTTGGCTGATTTCGGTGTTGAAAGACACACCCTAGTCACCGGGAAGATCATCCAGGTCT
>JASDQU010737775.1:115302-131782 GCA_032191745.1 Picea mariana | reverse complement strand
TGGGTACCATTAATATTAATGTGCAAAAGAAGTTTTTAAAGTTGTGGTACAAGAAAAAGAAAATCACATTGCAGGATGTGTCTCTTATTAAGAAAGATGGACCCATGGAAGATAGCAAAGAAGTTATTGCCCAGTCTGAAGTTGAATCAGAGGCAGAGTCTACAAAAGGAGATGAAGCAAAACTACAAGGACATAATCAGGAAGCTAAGGAGGTCATTGACTCAAAGGCACAAAGTGTTGCAGATTTGAAGAAAAAAGAACAAATTCCTATAGTTGTTTTATATCGCCAACCACATCATATAGAGATGCAAAAGTCATCAAGGCAAGGGCATGTGCATCAACACATGTATGCACCAACAGGGCACCAGACAGAAAACCGATCAAGAGGTGTATGGAAGACA
Source organism: Picea mariana (assembly GCA_032191745.1). Taxonomy (NCBI): domain Eukaryota; kingdom Viridiplantae; phylum Streptophyta; class Pinopsida; order Pinales; family Pinaceae; genus Picea; species Picea mariana. The sequence continues at coordinate 131,381 of JASDQU010737775.1, read as the reverse complement.
ACCAACATTATGGGAAGAGCTCAAGCTACAGAAACAATCCCATGGCAACCGCGACATGATGCAGAGAAAGATAAGGGTGCAAAGGTAGCAGATAGACATCACGTTCGACTTCCATTGGGATGGATAGATGGTCGTACTTGGTACCAGTTGGCTACATTGCTTAGTTGGTCATATTGTATGGTTTCTTCTAATGTTTCGAGGACGAAACATGTGAAGGGGGATGGAATGTGGTATACCTAGGGAGGTAATATGGGGTACCTAGGGAGGTTGTGGTATACATAGGGAGGTAATATGGGGTACCTAGGGAGGTACCCAATGGGAATGTAGTTATTTGTTATTAGTGGAAGTCATTTAATATATGGGAATGTGGTCATTCAATGTAAGGTGGACTAGGTCCACTATATTAATAAAGGCCCACTATGGTAGTTGGATGTAATAAATGTGAGAAGGATATCTAGAAGGTTCCTAAGAGATAGGGAGAGCTATATAAAGAATTCTAGGAAATGTAATGANAATATTGTGATTGTACAAGCAAGGATTGCTTGAGGAGTTTTATCCTTCCATAATGATTAATATATGGTGTTACCGTACTTCAAGGGTTTGGTAATAATAAAGTGTGGTTTCTTCTATCTTTGCTATATGGATCTATTTTGTATTCAGTATTTTTGGTGATTATATTTGTAGATCTATCTTGGTTCTTAACAAGTGGTATCAGAGCACTTTCCAGGACCGGAGTTGTGGGCAACTATTTTTTATTTTTGCAGATTTTTTTTTTCAGAGAAGAAAAAAGAGGGCCGCGACATTCCAGACATTTTTAGTATATTTCTGTGTAAAATTTGTAGAAAAGGGTTGTAGATCTGAGTTCCTCTCAGAAAAACACCCAAGTTTAAAAAAAAAATCATCCAAAACGGAGTCCGGAAGGTCAAGATATTGAGGTTTTAAAATCTGCAATTTTTCAGGGTTTTTCTGCGGACGGCGGCGTGATTTGTTTTTATTTATGTAGCATTTGGAGGATTAATTTGCCAAAATAAATTATATATCTGAATTTTTCTCACAATTTCACCCAATTTAAAAAAAAAAATCAGTCAAAACGGAGTCCGGGAAGTGAAGTTATGAGCATTTTAAGTTCAGCAGTTTTTTAGGGTTTTTCCAGAAAAAGTCGCGATTTTCTGCCGAAACTTCTTGGGTTTATTTTTTGATTTTTTCCGTGACGGCTGTAGGACCGAAGATTTCATAGGGTGCTCAGATGTCTATTTCTTCTCAAACCTTGAAAGAAATTCTTGAATCATTCAAAGCCCAATTGGATGACAGATTGGATGCATTTGTACATGGCCTCACAAACAACCTCACACATAGCCTCACAGCCAGTCTCACATATGGCCTCAATGATAGTTTTCATAGTATTCAAGATTCATTGAATGACATGCAGGATATATTTCTTATGCAGGGCCTCATGAATGAATATAATCAAGAAAGATATGCTTTGTATGATTTTGAGGACGATTGTGATGATTGATATATGGATAGTTGTCATTTCTGGGATGACAACCACTTCCATATTTTATTTGATGACTCTACTCCACCTTCTGTAGAGAACATCAATGTCCCAGATCAGGAGCTAGTTACCAGCGTTCAGTCTGTATATTCTACAGTGGTATTATTACTTTCATATTCTGCTATGACCCTTTTCCACTATGTGGATGGATCTTCTTATTTGGATCCACATGATAGGTGTCAGTCTTTGGAGCATCACTTGGAGTTGGTTATTGGGTTCCAAAATATTCTATGGAGAGTTCACATGAGCACTTGGACATGGGACCCGGGCTTACAATGGTGGTTGGACTACTTCAGCATGGTAGATTTCCTTTCTACATGGGACTTTGGTTCTTCAGTCTTCTTCAGCATTACGGTCCACAATTATCCATAGGACCCTGGTATATGGTTGTACATCAAGCGTTGAGGACAACGCTTTCATAAGGGGCATGGAATGTAAGGTAGCTAGAGAGGTAGTGGGGGGGCCTAGAGGGCCCATAGTGATAATAGTGGAGGTCATTCAATGTAAGGTGGATTAGGTCCACTATATTATTAAATAAGACTCACTATGGTAGTTAGATATAATAAATGGGTAATTAGATATAATAAATGTAAGAGGACTTCTTAGAAGGTTCTACTTCTAGAAGATTCCTTTTCTAGAATGTTCTTAGGTGATGGTAGAACTATATAAAAGGGTTTAAGCAATGTAATGAGACATGAAGAGAAATATTGTATTTGGAGCGGTAGCTCAATAGGAGGATGCCCCCTCGAAGAGGCAAGTGAACAAGAGAGGATCCCTTCCATAATAGGATCCATTGTATGGTGTTGCCCTACCTCAAGGGTTTGATAATAATATTGTGTGGTTTCTTCTATATTGCTTTGTGGATCTATTGTGTATTCAGTAATTTGTGGTGATTATATTGGTAGATCTATTCAGGTTCTTAACACCTGCTCAATGCCCACTTGGCATAGCTCTCAGAATCCTCAATGATTCTGGTTCTCCTTGAACTCACAACAGAGTTCTTCTCTATGCACCACTGTGCATATGCTCAATGCCCACTTGGCAGAGCTTCACAAAACTCCTCAGAGATTCTGTCTGCAACTGTTTTCTTCCCCCATAGCCTAGCCTCCAAGGTATTCAACGACCTTGAGGTCTTCCCTGAGTTGTTGATTCTAGTTCTTGTGTTGCAGCACGTCTTTTTCTGAATCCACAGTATTCAGAAGTGCTTCAGTGCACCGGTATCCAGAGACCGCAGTACTTTGTCATGCCCTCCTGGCATGAAACCTCAAAGACCTTCACCTGAAATCAGACACACTCCTGCAAATGAAAACCTACAACATACATAAAGAACACTCACAGACATCCACACAACACAAAAATACATGCAGGAAAAACTGCTTCTGTTTATATTAAAATGGCAAATGCATGTTTGTACAAGGGTGTTCTCGAGCTCTATCTGGCTCCTCTCTTCTGCTCTCTACTTGCAGGCTCTCTACAACTACATCACCCCTCGAAACTGAGATACAAAATCTCTTTTTACCTGAGGGGCTCTTCGAGCTATCCTCTCCAATCCACCTACCCTATTCAATTACATTGAATGGGATGTCTAGTCTGCTATCAGATCTAGATCTCAGCCTTACAAACATTTAAGGCCTTCTACTCTATGCCTGCACAAAGACACGGATCCATGGCTCTACAGCCTAAACATTAATTACATTCAAATACAAAATTGAAGATGAGGGCTGCACCTCTCTTCAGCCTTGAATGCATGTGCTTGACATGGCTGGCTGGCTAGCTGGATGACGTGGAGAGATGCTCTTGCATCATATTCATCAGCTGCAAAATCATGATCTCCTGGTCATGAGCTTCCCATCTCAGCTGTTGAAATCCTCCTGGATCCCAAATCATCCTCTGGAGCTGTTCATCCGCTCCATCTTCCTGCTGCTGGTACTGCTTCTTCCCTTCTGCTCAGCCTCTCCTCACTGGCAGTCTCTGCTGAACTCAACATCAGCTTTCTGATGTCTTCTATCATCTCATCCAGCTACTCTAGTGGCTATCTCTATTCATGCAGTATCCTCAGCTGCAAATTTTTTTTTTGGCACATGGGCAGATCATTGAAATCTCCCATGCCTTCTTCTTCATCAGCTTCCAACTTCACCTGTTGGATGTGCACGCCTTGCACTATTACCCTTCTTTCCAGGGCTTCAATTTGTTCCCATAGATCAACAAAGAAAATGTTGTCTGCTTCTTCTTCTTCTCCTACTGCAAACTCCCAAGTTGCAGTCTTTTCAGTCTCCTGGCTGAAAATGCTGAGCCATTCCTCAAAATGCTCATCATCCTCTTCTGCTTCTTTTGTTGTCAGCTTCAGTGCTATAACTTCCTTTCTTTCAGCTTCCTGGCTGAAAGCGTTGAGCCATTCCTCAGAATGCTCATTTTGTTTTTTGTCTGCTTGGGTAGCTTCCCAAGTCTGCTCCAATATTTCTTCCCTGACAGTCATAGCTGACTGTTCTTCTGTTGTTGTTGCTCCTGCAACACATATTTATGCCTCCTCCTAGGCAAGTGGTAGTAATATTCCAATTCCCCCAATCATCATAAGGCTTCTCAGATCCTCCTTCTCTGTCAACTGCACATGCTGATCTAAACTCATCTCTGAGTTCACCTGCTCATCCCTGCTCACCTGGCAATATGGGATGCTTCCACTGCCCTCCTGGCAGTCTTCGAGATCCCGCAACGACCTCATTTCATTACCCGACTGGCAATGTGAAACTCCCTGGCTGTCCTCATGAAAGTCTTTGAGATCCCACAGTGATCTCAACTCGTTGCCCACCTGGCAATCTGGAATTTCCTCTCTGCCCTCCTAGTAGTTCTTGAGATCCTCAGCTGATCCCAATTCATTCTCCTCACCAAGAATGTCCCCAGTTTCTGGTTCACATATCTGAACCATTTCCTCTTCTGGTCCATTGAGGTTTTCAGCATACCGCAACCATCTTTTTAACAACCTGCGCTGCCCTCTGACCATCAACTCCTTGACTGGCCATTTTGCTTTCGGCTTCTTCATGGGACATTCATATACCCATCTCGGCTTCTTATCCTGTCGCATCTGCAGTTCAAGATTTTCTATGTCTGCCCTTATTTCATAGAGCTCTTTATCCATTTCTACAAGCTTTTCTACCTTGCTTTTCTTCCCAGCATGCCTATCGCCTTCAGTAGTCATGGCACTATCTCTGTCTGCTCTCCTAGCAAACCTGTTGCTGTCACTCCACACTAAGAGTGTTTCCAGCTTCATCCTACAGTCCTCCTGACTGCTTACGAACTGTTGCCCACCTGCAAACAAATCCTTACAGAGTCCTCCAGTGCTCTGTCTTCCTTTGCTCCTTCCTCTATTCGCAATATACAAACAGAGTTCTCGCTCTGATACCACTTGACGCAGTATTAGAGTACTCTTTACCTCTTATGCCTCCCTCACCTGAAAAGTACAGACAAGAATCAGGCTCTGATACCACTTGATGCAGTAAAGCTCATGACCACCACCTCATCGCGCCCCTGCTCACAGGATCGATCTCATTCAATTCGTGAGCCAAATTAGCTCTTGCGATTCCCTGCTGGAATCTCTGATGAAAACCCGATCCACAAGTCCTTCTCTTTTCCCTGTCACGGCCTCTGCACACGCCTGTGACCTTTTCCTGATTCAGTTTCAGGTTTCGGGGTTTCTTGTTTCCTAATGTCGAGAGTTCCCTGCCCTCACAGACTCTCGATCTCCGATTTGTTGATGCACCCCTTTTCTGCCTTAGCCCCACCTGGCTACGCTCTAGTCCATATGACCAGCTCTCATAAGACCACAGCCTTATCTCCTATCGGGGTTTCATACTTTCAAGTGCCCAAATGCACTTGTCCTTAGGATCTACGATCCTCCGAATCCCGATATGCTCCAACTTCCTCTTTCACCATGATCAACGGCTTTAATCGCCTATTAAACCGATGGCTTCAGTTCTCCCTCGGGACTTCGGGGTTTCAAATGCCAAAATGCATTTGCCCACGGGACTGTCGATCCCTCAAATCCCGATTCTCCGCTATGCTGACAACTAGCCCCTTAAATGACACTTCCCTCTTCTCCGATATGCTGACAGCTGGCCTCCAATAGCACTTCCCTCCTTGTCGGAGTTTCGGACTTCGCGATTCCGAATTGCAAGGACTTCTTGTCCACGGGATTCCCTATTTTCCGATGTGGCTCTCCTATCAGGACCTTTCCTGAAGGCTTCGATCACTGCCACGCGTCCCTACAGATGGATGGCTTTGATCCAATCTCGTTGTTCAAGACTTGAAATGTCCCGACTTCCTCGACCTCGAGAACTCCAATATCCCGAATGTCGATATCCCGATGTGACGTCAGCCAAGCCCACAACCCAGAGCTCTCGCCTTTTTGCCACTCGTGAAGTCGAAAGACTTCCTCTTCCAACCTCTGATGCTCGAGTCCCAGATGTGGGCAATCTCATGACACACATCCACTCCCAAACGAACAATCCAGATCAAATCTCGTTGATTCGGGGTTCCTGGTGTCAAGTGACTCTCCTCATGTCCTCGATACCCTCGATATCATGAACGCCGATATCCCGATACCTGTCGGGACTTCTGCCTGGTGTGAGAAGGGTTAAACCCCGTGCACCTCCTGTCCAATCTGATGGCTGATAGGATTTCTGAATGAGATCCAACGGCTCACGATCTCTCCCTTCTGTAGGCTTCTCCTGAGGTTCTCCTGGACGTAGAAACCAACGATCCATATCTTCTTCTCCAGCCGATCTGATGGCTACTGTGCTCCCTACTGAGCTTGCACACTTTCTTCCCAACCTTGGGAGAATTTCCAATTCCTCAAAGGCCTCAACCTTTGCCCTCTTTCTCCTCTTGCATCTCTTCGACTCTGAGCTTTGCCGCGCGTATGAAAACGCTGTCCCTCCTGAGTTTTGGTTACTCAGAACTCATTCACAGGGTCCTGTAGCTCCTGCACTCCTTGCAGTTATGACTGTGTGCACCGAAAGCACTCGCCCTCCAAGGCTTATCCTTCTTCCGAACCCTTGAAGGATTCTTTGACTTCTGCGCCTTTGCAGGGTATTCTCATGCACACACAGTGCCGCTATCCATCCTGAGATTTCTTATAGCTTCGACCTCTAAGGAAACTCGATTCTTCTTCCCTTTCTCCCTCAGATGGAGAAATAGGAGGCCCTCCTGGTTATCCTTCTACTCAAGCAACCTCTTGCTGAGTCTGCAGGTTGTTCAGCAACCCTATGAAGATCCCTCAGTGGATTCTTCCTCTAAATTCCAGAACTCAAAGAGTTCTCCTCTCCTGTGCCTATCTGCACACTGTCTCAATGCCCACTTGGCAGAGTGTCTTCTCCCAGAACGTCCAACAATTCTATCCTCTGTGCACTCCTTGCACCTGCTCAATGCCCACCTAGCAGAGCTCTCAGAATCCTCAGTGATTCTGGTTCTCCTTGAACTCACAACAGAGTTCTTCTCTATGCACCACTGTGCATATGCTGAATGCCCACTTGGCAGAGCTTCACAGAACTCCTCAAATATTCTGTCTGCAACTATTTTCTTCCCCCACAGCCTAGCCTCCAAGGTATTCAGCAACCTTGAGGTCTTCCCTGAGTTGTTGATTCTAGTTCTTGTGCCGCAACACGTCTTTGTCTGAACCCACGGTATTCAGAAGTGCTTCAGTGCACCGGTATCCAGAGACCGTAGTACTCTGGCATGCCCTCCTGGCATGAAACCTCAAAGACCTTCACCTGAAATCAGACACACTCCTACAAATGCAAACCTACAACATACATCTACAACATACATAAAGAACACTCACAGACATCCACACAACACAGAAATACATGCAGGAAAAACTGTTTCTGTTTATATTAAAATGGCAAATGCCTGTTTATACAAGGGTGTTCTCAAGCTCTCTCTGGCTCTTCTCTTCTGCTCTCTACTTGTAGGCTGTCTACAACTACATCACCCCTCGAAAATGAGATACGAAATCTCTTTTTACCTGAGGGGATCTTCGAGCTCTCCTCTCCAATCCACCTACCCTATTCAATTACATTGAATGGGCTGTCTAGTCCGCTATCGGATCTATATCTCAACCTTACAAACATTTAAGGCCTTCTACTCTATGCCTACACAAAGGCACGGCTCCATGGCTCTACATCCTAAACATTTATTACATTCAAATAAAAAATTGAAGATGAGGGTTGCGCCTCTCTTCAGCCTTGAATGCATGTGCTTGACGTGGCTAGCTGGCTAGCTGGATGACGTGGAGAGATGCTCCTGCATCAATGATACAATCATCATTTAATCACAAAAAGCGTAGAAAAAAATGTATTAACCACACTATATGTATACTTGTGAATGGAGACAAATAATGACAGTCTATGGTGTAATGAGACATATATTATTGGTGAAATGAGGGAAAATGTGTAATAATGAATGTATTTGTATAGCGGAAAACATGGCAAAAGTGGAGCTCAATAGTTTTCTAGGGTCATTTAATTTTTTGAAAGAATTGGACCAATTGCCTATTGTATTACACTTCCACCCCACTTGCATAAATATCATGATGGTTTTCATGTATCAACATTACGACATTATGTAGCCAATGAATCTCATATTCTTAAATGGAAAGAATTGCATGTTTTGGATAAGGGAAAATTATAGGGTTGAATAATCACGTATATTGAACTAGAGATATCAATAGCTCATGAATTGCTTGGTAGACCAAGCTAAGGTCTAGTGGGATAAATACAACCAAAGATATACCATCTAGGAGGATGCAGAGACCATGTGTCGAGATTACCATGCACTTTTACTTAACATGACTTCGAGTCAAAGTTTCCCAAAGGGTGGGTATATGCAACGTTGCACATTTTTTCCTTAGGGAATTAACTCTAATTTTTACTCATCTTAGTAATTCATTTTCTTAGTATTTGTTTAGACTAATCTAGAGTGATGGATAAATTTGATATGTGGACATCAATACTGTTGGCCCTTGACCAAGTTTTGGGAGATCCTTGGTCAAGTTTGACCTATTTTGGGACTTCAACAACCTGTCGAAGGAGGAGCGCAAGACGAAGCAGAGATCGTGAGATCTAGGCCCCTTTTTGGGTCCTTTTTGGGATTTGGGATTATGTAACGAGTATGGGATGTCAGCCCATGGGTTTACCCATGCTTAGGCATATTTTGTAAAGTATAAATAGATGTCTAGGCAATGTAATAAAAGAGCAGTTACGAATGGCTAAGTGTTAGATCTATGTGATCAAGGATTGTAAGTGCTCTATGCATACTATGTGAGACTTGAAGAGCTACGTGAAAGTAGTTGTAAGAAGGATTGGTGCTTTACCCTATCTCGAAGAAGGAGGATCTGACGGAGTGCGTGCAGATCTCATGTCTTCTGCGGAGTAGGATTTTGATGCTATGTGCCTATAAGAAGCTTGACAAAGATAATAAAGAAGAAGAGTTGGTGGACGTAGCCCCAGGGTGGGGGTGAACCACGTATATGTTGTGTTTCTCTTCTTTGTGCAATGTGTTGATGTGTTTATGTCTTTACTTTCTAAGTTATTTGATATAGATAGTTAGATCTGTTTATGCTTTGTGCTAATGATGTATATGGATGTTATATCTGACTTTTATGAATGTGCTAGTGCTTGAATCTGTTAGATCTAACCTACTTCTCTATGGTAAGTGCTTAGATACATCATATATGAATGAATGATTCTATGCTCTATTTTATCTGTGGAGTAAATAGTGGTTAGATATTGATGAACTGACGGTGCTAAGTGCTCTGTTCAGTATTACAATCACATATCTATGTCCCAACTAAGGTTGCCGACACCTGAGTCATGCAACCACCTCTGCCTCTACCTCAAGTGAGACTTCATCTGCTTCACAAGTGTTGCCTAAAGGGCTGGTAGTTAGGGTTTTTTTGGTGCGCTATTGTAGCGTTGAACCCTGGGTCTACCCCTGTGCCAACAAATGGTTATGTTGTTGAGACCTAAAACTGTGATTGTTGGGAACTGAGGAAGAAGAATCTTTGTGCAAATATCCGACCTAAAACTGTGAAAGCTCTGTGCCAAGAAACTAGGTCAAATCTGAAGAAAAGAGGTAAGATCTGCAAGCTCTGTGCTCTGATAAAGGTAAGAATAGTGAAAAGTTCTAGATTTGAAATATTTGTGCTCTGTAGAAGTAAGATAAGTGGAAAGTTTTGTTTCAAAAGTATGGATCTAAGTATGTTTGATAGATTCTTTCCTATCTTGAAAACTAGGGCACTAATAGATGAAAGAAGGTGTTATATGTGTAGATTTGATAAGAATAGTGAAATATATACTATACCTATGCATAGAAAGAATGTTTGGACTAACCAATGGATGCATGATCCTAGAAAGAAATGTTTACAGGTTAACTACTATGACCCTAGCATGTAGTACAGAAAGAGTTGGGAATCATTTAAAAGAAACAGAGGATTAACCCTCTGTTACAATTGCAAAAAGCTGGGACATCTTGATAAGGAATGCCATGGGAGAAGACCTAGTTGTCTTTGTTGCAAATATATCGACCATGAAGTGTTGGATTTCCCTAGAATGATTGCTAAGCTTGAAGGAATGAAAACGAAACAAGAAAACCCTAAGGAAGATCCATAAATGGCAGAAACCCAGAAAGACTCAAAGAAAGTATTGCTATAGATAAAAGAAACCCTGAATGGCCACTAATGTGTCATCTTATCAAGGATCTTCAAAGAAAAACCATGCATAGAAGCAAGAATAGGAGACTTCGACATTGACTGTGTTCTGGATGAGGAAACACAGGTGAAAATCATGACATAAAGAAATTGGGAAGCTATAGGAAGGCATGTTATGATTCCTTCATTAGGAGGAATAGGACTATTCCAAGGAAAGTTGATAAACCTATGTGGGAAGCTCACCCAGATACCTATGAATGCCAATGGGACTTCGACAGAGGAGGATTTCGATATTGTTAAATTTATTGAGAACAACGCCCCATTTACCATGTTACTAGGAAAACCCTGGATTGAAAGAGATCAAGCTAGAAGGAAGGAAGAAGAAGAAGTTTTAGAGCAGAAGAAGCAAGAGTTAAACGATTTCATGAATAGAAGGATCGCACACTTGATTGAAGAAAAAAAGAACAGATCGAAGATATTTAACACCAGAGACCCGGATGTTGAAGTTGCAAGAAAACTAGACGACCCACAAAAGATTGAAGTACCTGATCCAGATAAAGAAGAAGTATCACCCTCGAATCCTAGGAAAGAATCTCAACAACGTGAAGTAACTATGCCAAAAGAAGATAAGAATCAGAATGGAAAAAGGAATAATGAGATGAAGCTCACTGGAAAGAAATCTATAAAGCTAAGTAAGAAGAGAGATAAGATCGAGAAGTTACAGAAGGTTCCAGAGGGAACTCCACAGAAGGAAAATTTGCAAAATTGGAGCTTCGTCAGGATAACAGAACAGTGTCACATGCCACTTCGCCATGGTGAATCAATATAGTCGTTGGGAACAATATAACCATTCGACTGACCCTCCGAACGGGTAGAAAGGCATTTATAGTTCACCACCAAACCGTTGGACCGCGCTGTAATGGACAGAACAGAGTTAATGAAGTCTTCTTGACCGTTGAAAGAAATCTGTTGCCAAGTTATCTATTTATCCCATTGTGCCATGCACCAAGAAAATTTTTGTTGACCATGAATCTGAGCCTACAGACTTGTTGATTTTACACAGTGATCATTGTGCTATTTCCCTCTATCCCATTGCAGTGTTTAAAGTTACTCCTCGAACCCGAAGATTTCCAACCCCGAGCATGTATTTCGGGCAAGTTCAGTGCTGCAGAGAGAGTTGTCGAAGAAGTTCTGATCAACCTCATGACTGAAAGACTCATGTCTATGTGTACAGGTGTACAAACATCATCGACGAGAGGACTGGAAGCCTCTCCGTCGACTGCTCACGGAGCCGGACCATCCCGGCCATCAGCAGAAAAGAGAACCAAGCACAAAGACGGCCTAGAAAATGCGAAGTTGATTCCAACCAGATTGCCCGATTACATCATGCCTCTGGCTAGCATGGTGAATCGTGATAGTGTACCAAGAGATTTTGAATACACCATTGTTATTGCGTACCTCTCAAAGGTGATACACGCAGTTTAGATAGAGCAGGATAAGATCACAGCGATGAAGTTCAACGACTTCAACCTCGGAGATCACAAGATCTATGGTATGCTCACCCCATACAACTACCTAACCAAAACTAAGGGGAAGAACTCAAAGATAATCCCCCAGTCATGGACGATAAACCACGCACAGTCCACCCTGCTAAATGTCATGAAGATCCCACACTTCGGATGACACCAGGAAGTCAACGCATGTGTCAAGTTGCTATTGTCGTGTTACCATGGTGGCTACTTATGGCTAGACCACCACATTACAGTTGACTCAACATTGATCCATAGGATCACAAGACTGAGTATACAAGGGCCCGACCCATAGGATTTTTATCCAGGAAAAGCTGCAGATCACGCACTCGCATAGAAGATCAAGGATACATATGGCGATGTTGATAAGGGAACAAGAGGCTACAAGGTATCTTCCATTCATAGTGGCACAGTGCGCCTAGCATGTCAACTGATAGCTAGAAAGTTAGTAAGAAAGAACCGACCTACATAGGTCACCGGCTTTGTTGTTGACCTCACAGAGAAGTGCGCAGAAGGCCTACATATGAACTGGGCAAAGTACCTAGTTAACTAGTTGGAACTAGATTTTTGAGAAGCACATGATTAGGGTTATGAATTTCATTTTAGCTGGCTCTTAGTCCTCATTACATTTGTTTCCTAGGAGATGTTGGAAGGAGCAACCTTCCCAGACATCGAGCCATTTGAACTACCCTATGGTACTCAATTGATATGAGCAAACAATGGCAATTGAATGTTGTGTTTCATACATACTACCTCTAGCTAAAGCGATCCATCGAAGCTGAGCCTCGCATGACTCTGAACACCTTACAAAGGTTCTGACCCCTGATGAAGTTCAACGCATATCGACACTTCATCTACATTACAGCTCGAGCAGATGAACATCAAGAGCAGCTCCGGTCATATGATAAGCTTACAGAAGAAGACCTTAAAGAAATCACTAAGGAATGGTACGCTGACCTCCTTATCCCCTCCAACCCTACAGAGATATCTGATCTTGACAACCCAAAGGACACTCATAAAGAACATAATACACCCAAGAAGACTGAGGAGGTCCAAAACCTAAGCATCACCTCAGGAAAGACTCCTTTAGTGTCACCTGACCGAGGGGGTGATGAAAAAGTAGAAGCTGAACAGAGACCTAGCGAAGTAACACCACCCAGAGACGAGGTTGACCCATTGAAGAAGAGGAAGGTTTCTCCCCTAAAAGCCACCATGACCAAGATGCAGACTGTCCTCACCGCCAATGATTTTGACTTCATCATAGCAGCCCTGAACGACGCTTCACTGGAAATAGTAGAGAAACAAGGAATGAAGCAGGAAGAAATGTATGATAGAATTGAAATCGAACTCCGAGGGGTACATCAGGCCCTTCAATCCAGCCGCACAGTCTCCACTGTGCCCTTTCCATCAGGAGAACCAGAATTGGGAGATGAGCCAGCCCAACTCCACCGACTAGATGATACAGTCGAAGCTCGCCGTCGACGAGCACAAAAAGAAACAGAACAAGCCACCCAGGCCTTGAAGCAAGTGCAAGGAGTACTTGTAGAGCAGCACCGAGCTGCAGAATAGGAAAATATTTTTCTCCAAGCGAATTTTAATGAAGAAAAAGCACAGATACAACAAGGAAAAGAACAATTGCTCACAAAGCAACGTGAAGTGAAAGAAGTGGTCAGCAGAGCACTTCTCTCTGTGACAGTTGTAGAAATAAAGGCAAAGGACTGAGTCATGAAGCAAGAAGATCAACTCGTAGAAGCTATCCAGCAGCTACAACAATGCATAGAAGACTTAGAGCTCCACACAGTGCCTGAGACTCCACAGGATGTAAGGGATCAAAGAGACACAACTGCTTGAAGCACAGTTGAGAGAATAAAAGCCCTTGCTATAGAATGTAAGCAACTTATTGATCGCAGTGCCCAGCCCTATGAGCAACTCACTGAGAATCCAGAACTGAAGGCACTAGATTCATAGCTCCAAGAGGCGAAGTATCAAGCCGAAATGATACAAGTGCAGCTGAAGCCCCTTTCAGTTGTGGAAAGAATCAAGCGATCCCAAGAGCAGCGCACTTCCCAGCAGCAGGTTCACACTATCCAGAGCAGAGTTATGGAAGTAACTCAGAGGCTCCAACATGTACAAGATAAGGCTTACCAATTGTTCACAGAGGTCGAAGGTCGAGGAGCAGAACTGGAGCAAGTTGTCACTATAGCTGAATAACACTTGGAGGGACCTGTGAACGAGGTAGTCATGCAAGAGTTCGCTGCACAAGAGGCCATGGCACAACAACAAGTCGAAGCAGCTTGAGCCAAGCTCGAGGCTTTCGAAGTAGAACTACCCAGATCAAAGTGACCTGGGACGAGTCACAAGTGAGTGTTGGGGGCCTGTTGGCCCTTGACCAAGTTTTGGGAGATCCTTGGTCAAGTTTGACCTATTTTGGGACTTTGACAGCCTGTCGAAGGAGGAGCACAAGATGAAGCAGATATCGCGGGATCTTGGCCTCTTTTTGGGTCCTTTTTTGGATCTGGGATTATGTAATGAGTATGGGATGTCGGTCCATGGGTTTACCCATGCTTAGGCCTATTTTGTAAAGTATAAATAGATGTCTAGGCAATGTAAGAAAAGAGCAGTTATGAATGGCTAAGTGCTAGATCTATGTGATCAAGGATTGTAAGTGATTTTTGCATATTGTGTGAGACTTGCAGAGCTACGTGCAAGTAGTTGTAAGAAGGCTTGGTGCTTTACCCTAGCTCGAAGAAGGAGGATCTGACAGAGTGCGCGCAGATATCCTATCTTCTGCAGAGTAGGATTTTGATGCTATGTGCCTGTAAGAAGCTTAACAAAGATAATAAAGAAGAAGACTTGGTCGGCGTAGCCCTAGGGTGGGGGTGAACCATGTATATGTTGTGTTGCTCTCCTTTGTGCAATGTGTTGATGTGTTTATGTCTTTACTTGCTAAGTGCTTTGATATAGATAGATAGATATGTTTATGCTTTATGCTAATGATGTATATGGAAGTTAGATCTGACTTATATGAATGTGCTAGTGCCTGAATCTGTTAGATCTAACCTACTTCTCTATGATAAGTGCTTAGATACATCAGATCTGAATGAATGATGTGATGCTCTATTTTATCTGCGGAGTAAATAGTGATTAGATATTGATGAATTGTCGGTGCTAAGTGCTTTGTTAAGTATTACAATCACATATCTGTGTCCCAGCTAAGGTTGCAGACACCTGAGTCCTGCAACCACCCCTGCCTCTACCTCGGGTGAGACTTCATTTGCTTCGTAGGTGTTGCTGAAAGGGCTGATAGTTAGTGTTTTGTTGGTGTGTTGTTGGTGTGTTGAACCTTGGGTCTGCCCTTGTGCCAACAATACCTACTTACACATTGATAGTATATGATTTTATCATTATATGTTTATCACGATGATAGTTATGTGAATCCATTCGAACATGTAAATTAAAATGTGAAACTTTGGTATGTGGATACTAGTTCAAGATTAATGCTATGTATGTATATGGATGTGATGCATAGTATGAGGAATATAAGTTGTTTTCTTCAACATCAATACATAGATGAGTTATCACATGAAATTGTTATNTATATATATATATATATATATATATATATATATATATATATATATATATATATAACAATTTCATGTGATAACTCATATGTGTGTGTGTGTGTGTGTGTGTGTGTGTGTGTGTGTGTGTGTGGTTGTGAGCCATTAGGAATCTAACCTACATGTTGATGGGATATGCAATAGTTGAATGGTTGTAGTGCTAAGGTAACTTGGATGTCATAGATATCATGAAGATAATTATATGTTATAAGTTTCAGTTACGATGTAATTTATGTTTTTGACACCACTATGATTTGTGGGTAAGTGTGGTTTTGACAGGATGCACATATTTCCTAGAGTGGTTATTTAATGACATGGCTCTAAGAACAACAACTTCACAATATGGATCATTGTTAAGGTGTTGATCTGTAATGTCCCCACTTTGGGACATCATCACAGGGCAAATATTTATGATGACCAGAGTAGCCAGATGGGTGCTAGAACGAGTACAGGGGTATTTGAGAGGCATTGTGGGGTCCATCTTGCATTGATGATCATATTCCATCATTATGAGCCATTCCACATAGGTTGGATTTGGTTTCGTTGCATTCTGACGATTTCCATGATTTTGACTATTTTGAGCTATAAGTCAATGGAATTCACTGAAGAGGTCATTTTGGGCACATTACTTGGAGGAACCTCTCAGTGTAATAGCTCATTAGAATCGGGAGGAG